>QXEO01000298.1:3720648-3913288 GCA_007115705.1 Dactylis glomerata
GTGTGCTTGAGGAAGTATGTCCAATTTATGTAATTGCTGTCTTTTGTCATATAGATTTTAAAGGAGCTTGTCTGTACTCGGGGGACTAAAGAAATGTGAAACTCTTGTAATTTAAATGCTTTTGGTGGGTTAGATAGCTCAGTTTATACTTCAAGAGGGCATATTCTTTACTGTTGCCTGCAACATATAATTTTGTCATAGTTGAGAAAATATTTTGGCTGCTCATTTTCTGTTTCCGAAATTATTCTGTATCAGGACTCCCACATGGTTCAAAAGTATATTGTCACCATTGAAGAAGAGTGAAAGTGGTCCAGTGTTTAGGTTTTTCATGGATCTTAATGATTCAGGTATTCTCCTTACGGAAATGTTTTGTTTTCTTTATCTGCTTGATGCATTACGAATTTAGTAGTTACTTGATGGCCCACATAGTGGTTAGGTTCCTTTTTTATCGTATTATCGTTTTCTAGCGTCATTACAGGCACAGAGCAGTCTTTAATTGTTTTGTTAAAAAATTCAGAATGTTTCGGTAGCCTACTTTTAGATGGGAGTGCAAGGAGTGACAGTCCTCCCACTTGCCAACTTCCTTTAATCAGGCCCTAGAAAACAATGAAAAGTATGTTGAGTTGAGAACTGATGAGCAGTCCTGCGTTTCTACGTTCTCCTGAACCCAAACTGAGCATTACCCCTTACATAGTGAGTTAGTGACACCCAAACACATATTTCGGATGCTGAAATGGACATCTGTTGGCTCACAAACTAAAAGGTCCAGGACAGACTGTTGGGTAGGGCAAATGCATTTCTTTGAATCTTATTATCAGCTGAAGTATATGCCCATTCTGTTACTAAGCAGCATTTCTTTGCATTAGTGATACACAATATGCCTGATTAATGAATTCTGGGTTTTACACAAATTAGTTCCTCAAATATTCAGTTACTTCAGAGAAATGCTTTAAGCTAACTTGCTTCAACATCTTCAGTGTCCTATGTTAAGCGGCTAAATGTCCCAAGTGGTATGGTGGGGGCCTGTCGCCTTGATGTAGCATTCGAACATTTCAAGGTACATGGCCATTTTCGTAACAAGAAAATTTCCGTGTGGTATTTTCACGGTTCTCTATAGGTAAATTGTAAAGGCTATGGCGGTGTTATGCATGACTTTATTTTCTTCGTATGACTTATTTTGTTGCTTATGTACATAGCTTAAATGCTTCTCTGTCTGGATAACATAACTCACAGGGGTTAGATTTTTTTTTGCTACATGATGTTGAGACGTATTTGGTTCTGTGGATCATTGGAGTGATTATTTCTTTAGGTGCTTATGTGCACATAAATATAAACCCCTAAGAATTGACAGTGGCGTCTCTCCTTACATCTTAATAGGGACGCAACAGAAAGAGTGTTTACAACAGATGTTTTGCGGTTTCAAGTATACTACATTGAAACTATCCAGACACAGACAGAAGATGGCCATTTGAAGAAGTGTTTTTACATTTCCAGTTTGACGCACAGTACCCTATTAGGCTTTGTAATTCCAGTTTGCCCTTTGAGAATGTCTATTCATTTGTTGTGCAACATAACAATTGTTCTCTACAGTAAAATGTTTCAATAATTCATGTTAAACTCAACTTTTTCTGTATTGATAAGTTTATAGCCTTCTTTGATAGGACTGACATTGAAAAACCCCAATAGCTGCATGCGTCTTGGTTGGGCTTTTCTATTTTTCTATATCATTTTCATAAATGCTATGCAATATGCTTGGTGCATTGTAAGGGCCCAATATGGTATATATGCACAATACAGCGTGTGAAAGTTACAGAGGACCTCTGTCTGAACTTTTAAGCATTATATGCATATGTCATATTTTGTTCAATGTATTCAGGAAAGTTGTTGTTTTGCAGGAAAAACCTCACATGTTCCAGTTTGTTCCAAATGAAAAGCAGGTTCGTGCTTAAATATTTCAGTTTTGAATATAACTTAAGATGTCAACAAAAACTATTTTTCTTCTTTTAGGTCAAGGCTGCTAATAAGCTCTTAAAGTCAATTCCACAAAGGAGCAGAAGGAAAAAACTAGATGGCGTTCCTGTTTTTAGCGCTCAAAATTTAAACATTGCAGTGGCAACGAATGATGGAATTAGATGGTATGGATCGAATTTTTGATTCTTCCTCGATCATTGTCCACTATTTTCTCATGTCATACTTTACCAGCATGCTGCCATTGTGTTCAGTTTGTGTTACGTTTGATGTGCATCTTTTCCCACAAGCAGACATTACTGGCAATCCAACAATGTAGCCCTTCACATTTATTCTCCATCAATATCACTCTGGAGATCCAACTTCCAGATTTACATTTGCTTCCTTTTCTTGGCTAATTCTTTTTATCACTGGCGGAGCTACGTACAGGCCAAACCGGGCCGTGGCCCGCCCAGGATTTGGGCAAAAAAGAGCCTATATCGATGCATCTGTACCCAACCCAACTGCTAATTGCCCAACTCGCTACTACCGCACCCTCATAAAAAAAATCGCTACTACCGCATCCACGAGACTAGAGACAAGGATGGAGGTCGGAAGTCGGAGGACCAACATCGATTTGACTATGCCCCTTGAATTATGCTCGTTTTCTAAACTAGCCAGGCAGCAAGCCACCCATACGGGGAGGTCTGGCAGCCATGCAGCGTCGGCTTCGTCGCAATGGTTAGCAGACGAAGCTATCAAGAACCTCATCTCCAATTTCCCTGGAATTTCAGTTGAGACAGGACACTAGAACATGCAGTATTATTTCTTTTCCAAATTTTAAGTTAGCGATGTGATAATTTGAAAGAAAAATCTTCGAATTTGCCTCTAAATGCAGCAAGACAAGACACATAACACCCAGCTCTAAATTGATTTTTTCTCTTCTTTAGTTTGGCCTGCCCAAGTATTTGTGTGAAGCTCCGCCACTGCTTTTTATGCCAAGTATGCTTCAACAATCTTCCTTTTGTTCACAATATCCAGGTTCCTCTCAAATGTCAATGAGGTTAGGTTGTCTGCATATGGTCCACCGCTCGTTGACTGCCATAATGTTTCACGTGCTATCTATGCAGGGTCTTTACACTAGATGCTATTGTATATGCCAGGAGAAAGTAGGAGATTGCTTAGTTGTCTCAAATATTTCATGAAAGCATGACAAGAATTCTGCTGCTCATGATTTCAGGTATTCACCATACTTTTTTGATAAAAAATTGTTGGACAATATTCTTGAAGCCTCAATGGATCAGCACTTCCATTCAATAATTCAAAATCGCCATGTACAACGTAGAAGAGACATTGTTGATGACAGTTTAACATCAGAAATATTTGAAGAAAGTGCAGATAGCTTCTTTGAGCCCCCAGAGGTACTATGATCATTTAACGTGTAGAGGATATCTAAATTCCTATCTGTAGACTTTTGGTCTCTCATATTTGGAGGAACTGTTATATGTAGGTGAAAGAATTGATGAATGAGATTGGTCCAGCTGGAATACCATTAAGTATTATAACAAAAACCGCCGAAATCCAGTTTCTTGATGGTGTTGATAAACTACTTCTAGGAAATAAGTGGCTCAGAAGAGCTACTGGCATACAACCACATTTTCCATATATTGTTGACTCATTTGAAGAAAGGTACGAACACGATGTCATGCTTGTATTAGACTATTTCTCTCAGAATTTTCATAGAAGTGCTCCTTCAGTAGTGATGAACTTGTAGAGAGAGATAACTAGCCATTGAACTTGATTCTGCATCTCCTAATTTTGCATATTTGAATAGTATCGTATCATAACTTGATGGGCATACGTAGTAAAATTGTCAAAATGTCAAACTTGTAGGTTCATGTAGATGCTGTTATATATATTTGATTACTAGCCTCAAGGGAGGAACAGAAACAATAGCTGAACTTATCTTCTGGAGAGCTACAAATAGGAACTCTTGAAATTACTAAACTAGCATTTTGATCCACATCATTGCTGTATCAGTAATAGCATAAGCTATTTGATTTCATTTTGGGCTGTAACATACATATTTTGTTCACCTTTCCAGGACTGCTGTTTCAGTTGACAGGATTGCTACCTCCAGTAATAGTTCAACTGCTACTAAGGATGCTGATTGCTGCCCAGTTAATCAGCAATGTCAAGCTATGGAGCCAAACCTTGACAGCGGCAGCCACAGAGAACAAAGTAGCCAAGACCATGGCCAATCTCACTTCCCATTTAGCAACCTACTTCCTAATATATGGCCAGGGCATGATAGAGCGTTCAAACAGCAAAAAAGTGGCATCAGATCCAGAAGGTTTGTTCTTCACTGTCATCCTCTTTCCCCCTTGTACGCTGTCATGCACGAAAGCGTATGCTGTGTGACATATGCATTTATGGTCAAACTCTGAATTCATTATGCTCGCACGGGCTTAAGTTTTGTAGAGCACAACATGTCTTAAAATCACAGTTTTTCCTGTTGTTCCTTGAGATTTATTTAGATTGTCTATCCACTTATTTTTGAGTCATCTTGATTTGGTACACAGATATGATGCCACCATGCACAATGATTTTCAAACAAACCCTCTTCTCCCCAAAATCACCATGGTTGGCATCTCAATGAGCGAAGGTGGACAGATAAGCAAAGCAAACTTAAAGAAAACAATGGATGACTTGACAAAAGAGTTGGAGCAAGCAGGTGGAAAACCGGTCTTCAGCGACGAGAAAGATCCGCTGTTTGTTGCCAACGTTGGTGATTACTCGAGGATTACAAAGGTTAGCTCTACATGAGATTCATTCTTGCAAAGCAGGGTTGTGACTTGTGAGCATCATCCTGCCCCTCTCATGAAGGGCTTCTGATTCATCTTACGGCCTACTCATCCAACCGAATCAGCACATTGTGCATATTTGATATTCTAACAAAACTGGCTGAACATGATGATATTCTAACTTCATAGTGTCCTGTAACGCTGCAAATGGCAGGATGTATTGTATGTATGTTTGTCATATATAATTTGATTGTATGTACTTTTGACAGCACGCTAGGAGGTTCTGGTGAGATGTTCTTATTTTTTCAGAGTTCGACAGGAAAGGCGCTTGTCGCCATACATGGATACATGGAACGTTTGCTGCCACTATGTAGAACAGACTTCTGAAAGGAAGTTTGTTGATCTGAATCTAGTCGTGAAATCTATGGCATACTTTAAAAAAAAAAGGATGGTTAAAGAACATATATGTGTATACATATTGCAACAGCTTATGGTTATTCTGCTGCTCTGTTTCTACAAAACAAAGTGCCTTTGACCAAAGAATATCGAAAACTCTTCCTTCAACTAATTTGATTTTATTTCAGAAATTTCTTCAGTTTACTCCTTGTTTAGAGCCAAGTGTTTATAACAATAGCGTTTTCACTACTATACCAAAGCTTAAGGCACGGTAGTACACACCACGTTTTTCGTCTGCAATTGCCAATCAAATGGGAAAACTGCCTGATCCAAAAACATTGAGTTTTCTCTACGTACAATAGCAGCTATTTATTTATTTGAAGGCAGAGGATAGATGCAAAAATGCAGCCTTTAAGACATCAGAAGCATTTTACAGGCATTTCTTTAGCTCAGCTTGCCCCTGCAGTTCTGTCAGCTCAGATTGCACGGTAGCACAACGCCATTGAGCCAGGCAGCGCTTGTACTCCAGATTTAGCTGTTGGTGTCCACAACGATTAACTACCGTTAGATCAACTGCTTTCGCTCGGTTTCCCATCATTTTCTGAGCTTTCAGCAGCGGCAGCTGCAGCATCTGCAGCCTCACCCAAACCCATCTTCTGTAGAGCATTCGCAAAGCCATCAACATCCGTGGCAGTGATTTTATACGGAGTGTGACTGGGGCCAGGGAAAGACCGTGTTTCCACTTCTTGCTTGTAGTCAGAAAGTGCCTTGTTAATGACGCTCCCGACGTTAGCGAATTGCTTGCAGAATTTTGGCGTGACCTGCAGGTAGAGCATTATTTGTACAGACTGAGCTCAGGTGAACTGTAACAAATCCATCTGCTAGGCAACGATTAAAAGGGCAGTTGTATTTACCTTAGCGTGATGTGGATGTTGCATCATGCCTAACAAGTCGTGGTACACTAAGACCTGCATGACAAACGTGTTGACATGAGGGCATCATGAACGAGCAAATAAGTCAAGTGTCTGTTTTGGTATACCATGGTTAACACAAAATATATAAGAAGAAGATGACGTGTATAGAATTACAAGTGGCATATTAATAAGTTTATGTCAGCAAATTTTATTCAAGTTGTCTAAGGAAAGTGTATTGTGATGAAAAGCCAAACATATATTGTGCATCTATTGATGAAATGCTTATAGAACTAGAACAAAACATATATTCTTGTAAAACATTAACAAAATCAACACATCAATAGGGCATAATGAATATCTGTACCTGCCCACTGCAGAATGGTCCAGCACCAATACCAATTGTTGGGATTTTCAATGCTGATGTCGCAGCAGCTGCCACAGGAGCTGGCACACACTCCATCACAACTGAGAAGCACCCAGCCTCCTGCAAGGCAAGTGCTGTCTCTACAACCTACACACATTAGCAGAATAAGATGGAGCAAAATCGACGTTAAGACACTGAACATGATACATACACGAATTGCCAACAGCTTAAACTTCAAAAGGAGGTACCTTTATAGCACTATCGACCGTCTTCCCCTGCGGCCGAAACCCCCCAAGCACACTGATAGCTTGCGGCGTGAGGCCAACGTGCCCCATAACAGCAATTCCAGCCTCCACAATAGACTTGGCTGCACTGATTCTCGACGGAGCTCCCCCTTCTAACTTGATTGCATCCATTCCACCTTCTTTTAACACCCTCACCGCAGAGTCAACAGCCTATAAGAAAAGGCACACATTATACGGCTGAAAATGCCTAGCTCTTATATACTGAAGTTGTAGATACCATTTGACATGGCTAGAAACCATATGATATGCCCATATGTGAATGTCCATCGCATTTAGCATGCTCATGAGTTAGTTACTTTTTCGTGTTTTCAGATATAACTCTAATGTAGCTGTCCTCTACAAGTGAGAAACAAAACTGAGTCTGAATTTCTCATTTGTTTCGTTACAAAATCTACAATTGTCAATTGCAGAAGAACGTTTCTGAAAAGAAAGGCAGTGGTCAACTGAACTTATTGGCACAAAAAGGTCGCACCCATCATTTTCATGACAACCCAAAAAGGAATCAATCAACGGAACATGGTAATCTCCTAAGTAAGAGAAGGGAACAGCTAATGATTCCTAGTAATGAACAAGACATGCAAAAATACTGCTCTCACGCGAACAAGCATAAGCAATTCCTAGTAATGATATGAATAATGATGACAGAAGGCAACTGGAGAGATAAATAGGGAGTGTAAATAAAAGACGCTCCTACCGCGTCAGCAGTGGCAAAGAAGCAATTGCTAAGGCCTTGTTTTGTTGAAGCGTTTTGAGTGGGTTCGCACGTGTTTTATCCCGGTCCTATCAGATACTCTCAGAAACACGGTCCAGCTGTTTTGTTGACGGGGATCAGACGGGCAGAACCCAGAGAACACCCCGGAAACACCTCGGGTTGAAGCAAATCAACACACGCCTCATACCTCGCGTTTTACTGACCTCTCTCTCGCGCGGTTGAACGGAGGGATCGGGTGTCCACCCAAACCCCCTTGGGATTATACTCAGCAATCCCCTCTAATCCCCTCTTACAAAACAAGGCCTAACGGGCGGCATTTACTGCAGCTTCCAATCTCCACCGGATCGAATCGGAGGGGAGGGACGGCAGTGGGGAGCTACCTGCGTGGAAGAGGACTCGTAGCAGCCAAACGGGAGGTCGCCGACGAGGAGCGGCCGCGACGCGCCTCGCGCCACGGCGCGGCAGTGCTCGAGCATGACGTCGAGCGAGATGGGGAGCGTGGTGTCGTGGCCGTGGACGACCATGGCGGCGGAGTCGCCGACCAGGCAGACGTCGATCCCGGCGGAGTCGACGTGGACGGCGGAGGGGTAGTCGTAGGCGGTGACGACGGTTATGGGCTCCCCGCGGCGGTGCTTCCCGCGGAGGGTCGTCACGGTCACGCGCCGCGCCCCCGCCGCCTCCTGCGGCCGCGGGCCCCCGTATACGGTCGACTCCGGCACGTTGCTCAGCATCCGCCGCGCCAGGTGCCGGAAGGCCTGCCGCGTCGCCATCGTGCGAAGCGGCGGCGGGCGTGTGTTGTTTGGTTGGTGGGTGGGACACGAGCGCGACGGGACGCCACAGACCCGCAGTACTGGATATCGAGAATTCCGGGGCATGTGGAAACACGGGAGAAGGTGCCTTTTTAGGTTGGAAATTTGGAAAGCGGTTCCCTTAAATGGAGAGTATATTTTTTTTACAATTAATACACATATATTGATAGTAACAAGTAGTATATGGGTTAGATATACGGGCTGTTTTTATGATTACAAAATAAAATCTAAAAGAAGCTAGTAGCAAATTTTTGAGGTCTTCAAACTCTTTCTTCTTCTATGATGATACAATCATATATTTTTCTAAAGAAAATCCAAAATAAATACGCAACCATAAACCTGAAATACCAAAGAAGGTTCTCCCATAATTTTAATTAAAATGAAGAGCATATTAGTGATACTGGTGTATGATACCATGATATTACTTCATCCGACCTATATTACTTTTCATAAATATGAATATATGTATCTAGTATTAAAATGTGTCTATATACATACATTCGTATTTGTGAAAGGTAATATGGATCGGAGGGAGTATTATTTTTTAAAATTTGAACTTTCAAGTTTTGAAATAAATTTTTATATGTTCGCAATTTCTCAGAAAATTCTAGAGAATGTGAACACATGAACATTCACAATCTGTTTCAATTTTTCTAACTTATAATTTGAATTTTAAGAAGTCGTATCATGTGGTATCACTATGATCTATGGGTATACGAAGCAGTAGCCCGCAGTCCTCCCACTTCGGTTGTCGTCCTCATCGTTGTCTGGAAAGCCAATGTAGTTAGGATCGGGCCATCGGTAGCTTGGACCACTTTGTCGTGTATGTCTCAACCGCCTTCTGACATGCTGAGCTAGAACGATGGAGAGATGTCGAGTGAGTCCTGGCTAGGCGATGTGAGTTCTTCTTCCCCATTTTAGTGTAGGAGTCCAATTTGGAATATTTTAGATTGTGCCTACATTAGCTTTAGAGTTATTTTTGTTGATTTGTGGTACCCTAAGGTGCACTATGCTCTTGGATCGATCGACGACCCACCATTCCACAAGATTGCTACCGATTCAGCTGTGGTGACCCAGCATACCACTGCATGTGTAGTATGCAAGTCGTTGACATAACACCAATGAAACACTGTCTCACTAGTATTACATCGATCAGAGTGGTACAACAGAAACATCGCAGGTCCAAGGTAGGTGCATAGGATTACAAATTTCATCATACAGAAGAGCTTTAGAACTTCCTCAACAGGTAGAGGTTTAGTCCTGGCGACTACAAACGAGAAAGAATACATTGAAGACTCAACTAGAGCTTCACTAATGCAGCTGGCTTGCTACAGAACTACCCTAGCTACATAGGTTCTAGGATTAGGGAATTGGGTCCCTTCTAATCCTATTCTAGTTTTCCAGCAAGCTTGGCATAGTTGTTGACTCCACTGATAGTTCTGACATTGGTTGAAGGCTTCATCTTCATCTTCAGTGTCTCGAGGTTGCCTCCTGTGTTGCCTCCAATCTAAGCAAGGGTTACGAGGGAGTGGGGTGAGTAACGAGCGTTACCCAGCAAGTTCATATAGGGAATAAGGTGTTTTATGCACTAGCTACAGCCTTGGACTCAAGAGTCGTTTGGCAATGCAAGTTTTTGTAAATATTTCTTCAAGAGGTTGCTTTTATTCAGAAGAACTATGTCCGTCAGTCTTCACAGGTTGATTAGAGCTTCGATGGGCTCCTTTCCTGCCGTGTTCGCAGCTCCTTCCCGAAGCAGGGAGTATCCAGATACTTTCTTACACTCTGCAGAGGTGGTCACTTGTACCCATAAGAGATCAACACTTTGCTGCACATCCGAGTTCGATGCTCGTCCACACTTCCTTGGTATGGGGCCCAGCCGTTGATCCGAGCCAATCACTGTTCCTTCCCGCGACCGTGCATACCCACCCTTTTGCGGCTCCAACTTCGGTTCGCTACCCTCGCCGGTCTACACCTTCGGTAGTTGCCGACCTCGGCATACTTGCCTTTCCTAGACAATGAGTTAGCCCCACCGGTTTCCATCGGCGCAAACTCTAGAGTTAGCCCCACCGGTTTCCACCGGCGCAAACTCTACCCCCGTCTTTGCCGCAATCCATCATAGACCGCCAGAATCGTGAATTCATTAGGGGGAATCCACCCATCCTGAAGCTCCGCGCAGGGAGACAACTGCTCTGAAACGGCGCGTCCGTTGATATGCATGAGGGAAAAGATACAACTGACTCTTCCGTCCCATTCCAGACCCTATGGTTGACCGTGTTTTACGGCACAAGAATCACTAGCGACATTGGTTATTAGTCCTAGGTGAATGATACGTCTCCAACGTATCTATAATTTTTGATGCTCCATGCTTGTTTTTACACCATTTGCCTATTGTTTCGTTACACTTCGTGGCACTTTTATGCATTTTCTGGAACTAACCTATTAACGAGCTGCCACAGTGCTAGTTCCCTGTTTTCTGCTGTTTTTGTGTTTCAGAAGTGATACACAGGAAATATTCTCGGAATTGGACGAAATAAGTTCCTGAAGTCTTATTTTACCCGGAAGCTTCCAGAGATCTGAAGGAGAGTAGGAGGCGGGCCACCAGGGGCCCACACACAGGGGTGGCGCGGCCAACCCCTGGCCCGCGCCACCATGGTGTGAGGCTGCCTGGCCCCTCCTCTGACATCGCCCCTTCGCCTATAAAGACCCCCCGACGGAAAAAACCTAAGTACCCGATCACTTTTCCAGAACACATCGCGATCCGCCGCCGCCGTCGACCCGAAGATCGGGAGGGTCCAGAAGCTCTTCCCGGCACCCTACCGGAGAGGGGAATCGCCACCGGAGGTCTTCTTCATCGCCATGCTTGCCTCCGGAGCGATGAGTGAGTAGTCTACCTTGGACTATGGGTCCATAGCAGTAGCTAGATGGTTGTCTCCTCCACCATGTGCTTCATGTTTAGATCTCATGAGCTGCCCTACATGATTGAGATCACCGTTATGTAATTCTACATGTTTGGTTTGTTGGGATCCGATGAATATTGGTGTTTATGATTGAGTTGCTGTACTGAATATTATCTTTTCACTACTAGAAAAAAGGTTTTTAACGACGGTATAAGTGGTCATTAAAAGTCTAATTTTGGTCGTTAATACTAATTAACGACCACAAACCGGTGGTCGTTAGTTGTCGTTATAGGCTCCGTCGTTAAAAGTAATAACGACCACATATTATGTCCGGTCGTTATTTTCTAACGACCATATGTTGTTGTAGTCGTTAACTCTGAGGCACTAACGACCATAATTCTGGTATTAACAACTAGTTTTTTTGTTGTTAAAAGTCTTTCCATGGTTGAAAAGTATCTGTAATTACTTTGTTACTAATGGCAACCTTTCATCAGGCCAACGACCACATTTTCTGTAACAATAGCACAGGATACATTGTGGACATTGGTTTGCCAAGGACAAAGAAATCTATTTGGCAGAGATCAATTAACATGTACTGAAATATCTTATATTTAATCATTATCCAAACATTTACATATCCATTTATGTGGACAACTGTTGGAACCAAACTGTACACTTCATATACAGAATACTAATACAAGGAACTGCTCTCGCCTATCTTCGATTAGTGCCACACTGCCACTTGTCCTGGCCTCCTTGTGAATCCTGCAATCATACAAAATTTAGTTACCACTCCTGTGCAATTTTTTAGACAATGACTAACAAATATATGGTAGAACAAATGAGTCTTATTTACCTCTGTCCATTGTATATATACTTGTTTGGTGCAGCACCACACTGGAAAAGATCCAAAATTCTTCTGTCACACAAATATTTTCATCAAGACATACACCAAACTTAGGTTTTGAACGCCTTTGTACCATGATCAAATTCTTGTGCTCCCCTACCTCTGTTCTCTTGATCAACTGTACATTAGCATACAACAATGCGTACATGTCAGTTATAAGTTATAGCACAAATTATCAGTATGCGTGTAAGTATATAACATGTGCTCCAAATTACACAGAAATTTAAAGAGTTGCAGAAAATATGTACGCACGTGTTGTCTTCATCCTCCATGATCAAGGAGCATTGTTTAAGAAAATTGACATGACTTTTCCTCACAAGAAGGGACTAATATTCTTTCTTTCAAGAAGATTCAGATATCATCCTGGCCTGAAAAGAAGCCGAGTGAAATCATGGTTATTAGACTATGCAAAATTCAGGATCGAATCATACCTGCTATTGGGTTTTACAGATCGAACTAAAACAGAGTTTGATAGATAAGAATGTAATCAAGTCCATACTGTCTCCATGCACGAATTAGAATGGACAATTAGGAAATCACAAGACGGGAATGACATACCATACTCAAATCGGGCAGCCGCCACCTGATGCAGCACTTCTCAAATCTCAAACTGGCCATCCCAGCTGCCACTGCCAGACTAGATCGGTCCCATTTTACAATTCTATCTGCGCGTCATCGCTGCAGGCGGAAGTTGTGCTGCCGTGTGCCACGCCGATATACAAGCGTATAGCAAACCTGGCCTTCCGTCCTGCCGGTGGCACCAATCAATGATTCTATGAACTCCTGCAGTACAGGATTTGATTAAATCGAATTGGTCGAGAGAAATCAGCTCAATCCTTAAGGCAACGGAGAGGATTAGACCAAGGGAAAAGTAGCGACGAGGGCTGACCGATGTTTGGGGGGGGGGGGGGGGGGGTGGGGGGGGTGACTAGCGCCGGCGAAGAGATCTGCGAGGGAGGCGGCGAGAGGGGTCAGACTACATGGGGAGACGAGGATAACTTGGGACTCCCTATCTTTTGACTCGTGAAAACCTAGATAAGTTATCAACGAGGTAAAAGGGGAGCAAACTAACGACCGCGCCTATCGCAAAAGTCCAACGACGAAAGAGAGGGTGGTCGTTGTTTTACCAGGGCGGGACTTATTTTAGATCAAGGGGTCAGTGGAGTATCTATAACGACCAATATTTTTTTTGCCTTCGTCGTTAATGATAGATATTCTAGTAGTGTTTGTTATCTCTATGTTATTTATGATCTTGCATGCTCTCCATTGTTAGTAGCTATCTTGGCCGAGTAGTTGCTAGTGACTCCAAGAGGGGGTATTTATGCTCGATAGTGGGTTCATGCCTCTATTTAACCTGGGGGAGTGACAGAAACCTCTAAGGTTGTAGATGTGCTGTTGCTACTAGGGAGAAAACAACATTTATATGCTCAAGGGCATATGCTTTGTTTACATTACACACTTTGCTTAATGCAATTATCTGTTGTTCGTAACTTAATACTTGTGGAGTTCTCGGATTGATTCACCACAAGTGGATTATTAGTCATAGATGCAGTTGGATGGCGGTCTATGTATCTTGTTGTAATGCCCAGAGTAAATCTCATAGTGATCTTCTTGACATATCACGTTTATCTTTATTCTATCAATTGCCCAACTGTAATTTGTTTACCCAGCATGTGTTATTTATCTTATGGAGAGACACCACAAGTGAACTGTGGATCCCGGTCCTATTTCCATCATATTGCTATCACCTGTTTACTTTACTCGCACTGTTTACTTTACTCGCATACTCTATTGTTTTCCACTCGATACGCTCATAACCTTTGTTTTAAGCAAACCGGTGAGATTGACAACCTCATCGCAAGTTGGGAACGAAGTACTTGGTTGTGTTGTGTGCAGGTTCCGCGTTGCAGCTAGCAAGCAAAGCTTGGACGAGGCGCCATATATAAATTGTCCGAAGCTGTCGCAAGCTAGCAAGCATCACCTTCAGTCGTTTGTCTCTCCTCTCCAAGAACGATAAACCTTGGTTTCTTAACTGAGGGAAAACTAGCTGCTATACTCATCATACCTTCCTCTTGGGGTTCCCAACTGGCTGGTCATTCACCACGCACAAGGAATCTTCTGGTGCCATCAACCACGCGCCAGCAGCTAATTTTTTGGCGCCGTTGCCGGGGAGGAAGTAGAAGACTTCTGCGAGGGGAGTTTTTGCACGCACATCCTTTACTTTGTTATTGTTTTGCTTTACTTTATTTATTTTACCTGCATCGTTTTATATCAAAAACCCAAAAAAATTAGAATCCTTGGTAGTTGTTTTTACTTGTTTGCTTTCATTTTGCTGAAATGGCCAATCCTGAAAACACCAAGTTGTGTGACTTTACTAGCACAAACAATAGTGATTTTATCTGCACTCCTATTGCACCACCTGCTACTGCTGCAAACTTTTATGAGATTAAGCCCGCTTTGTTGAACCTTGTTATGAAAGAGCAATTTTCTGGTGCTAGTACTGAAGATGCTGCAGCTCATCTCAACAATTTTGTTGAGCTATGTGAGATGCAGAAATATAAGGATGTTGATAGTGATATTATTAAGCTCAAGTTGTTTCCTTTTTCTTTGAGAGGAAAAGCTAAAGATTGGTTGCTGTCTTTGACTAAGAATAGTATTGATTCATGGGCTAAGTGTAAGGATGCTTTTATTGGTAGATACTATCCTCCTGCTAAGATTATATCTTTGCGTAGCAATATTATGAAGTTTACTCAGTTTGATAATGAACATGGTGCTCAAGCTTGGGAAAGAATGAAATCTATGATAAAGAATTGCCCCACTCATGGACTGACTACTTGGATGATTGTCCAAACTTTTTATGCAGGACTGAATTTTTCTTCGAGGAACCTACTTGATTCAGCTACTGGAGGCACTTTTATGTCCCTTACCTTGGGCGCCACAACAAAGCTACTCGACAACATGATGATAAATTATTCTGAATGGCACACCGAGAGAGCTCCATAAGGTAAGAAGGTAAATTCTGTTGAGGAAACCTCTTCCTTGAATGATAAGATTGATACCATTATGGCTATGCTTGCTAATGATAGGACTCATGTTGATCCTAATAATGTTCCTTTGGCCTCTCTGGTTGCTCAAGAAGAGCATGTTGATGTGAATTTCATTAGAAACAATAATTTTAACAACAATGCTTATAGGAACAATTTTGCTAGTAACAATTATAGGACGTATCCTTCTACCAATGGTAATGGTTATGGTAACTCTTATGGTAATTCCTATAACAACACTAGGGCCGCGCCCTCCGAGCTTGAGGTAATGCTCAAGGACTTCATCGGTAAGCAAACTGCTTTTAACAAGTCTGTTGAGGAAAAGTTAGGCAAAATTGATATTCTTGCTTCTAAAGTTGATAGCCTTGCTCATGATGTTGAACTTCTGAAATTAAAAGTGTTGCCTAATGATGTGAAAGAGACCAATGTTTTTGCTACCGCTAATGCTATTCAAGTTGGAATTGATGAAAATATTAGATTGTTAGCGGAATTGCATGCCAGGTGGGAAAGAGAAGATGAGATGGCTAGAGAAATGAAGGTATGTACCATTACTACCTCTAATGATGTTTCTCCTAATGCTAGCAATGCTCTTACTTTGATTGGTGTAGAGAAAACTCCCACTCCTCGTGTTAAAAAGCCTAAAACTGCCAAAACTTTTTCTCAAAAGAGTGCTGAAATTTTTCGGAGTGTGGGAGATGATAGCTCTACTTCTTTTAATGATTTTAATGTTGATGGCTGCAATATATCTGAAGTAATTTTGTTCTTGCAAAAGCTTGCTTTGACTCCCAATGCTAGTTCTTTAAATATTGCTTTTACTAAGCATATTACCAATGCTCTCATAAAAATTAGGGATGAAAAGTTGAAGCAAAAAAGCTTCTGTTCCCAAGAAGTTAGAAGATGGTTGGGAACCCATCATTGATATGCATGTTAATGGTTATGATTGACATGCTTTATGTGATCTAGGTGCTAGTATTTCTATCATGCCTAGAAAGATTTATGACATGCTTGATTTACCACCGCTTGAAAAATGTTATTTTGATATTCCTATTGCTGATGTTGCTAAGAAGAAACCTTTGGGAAGAATTAATGATGTTCTTATTGTGGTTAACAATAACCTTGTTCCCGTTGATTTTCTTGTTATGGACGTTGAATGCCATGCTTCATGTTCTATTATTTTGGGAAGACCCTTTCTTCGAACTGTAGGTGCTATCATTGATATGAGGGAAGGCACTATCAAATATCATTTCCCACTAAAAAAGGTATGGAACACTTTCCTAGGAAAAGAAAGAAATTACTTTTTGACTCTATTCTTAGAGCAAATTATGAGCTTGATGCTTCATCACTTGATATTACTTGATTCGCAATTTTCTGCGCCTAGCTCAAAGGCGTTAAAGAAAAGCACTCTTGGGAGATAACCCAATGTTTTATTTTCAGTACTTTTTCTTTTATTTGAGTCTTGGAAGTCATTACTACTGTAATGACCGCTCCTTATCTTGTTTATTTCGTTTTTGTGCCAAGAGAAGCCTCTAATTCGAGTGAGGTAAAGATTTGGGGATGTTGCTGTCCTGAAACTGTTTTTGGTGCTGCACCGTAAAAATTCGTATAAATTCTCTGTATATCTTTTGGACCTGCCATTTCTTGTGCATATGCCCCAGGTTATATCCAAACTTTTGTTAGTTGAACACTTTTTGATTTGAGCAATAGAAAACTCCTCAAAAATTCGACCTTTGTCAGCTGTTCAGTTTTGACAGATTTCTGCCAATATTTGTGTTTGCCACTTTATTGCTTTATTTTGAGTTCTTTTGATCATGGAAATTTTGGGGAGGTTGCTACAGTAGTATTTGCTATATATGTGGTGGTTTTGAGTTGAAACCTTATGCAAAAAGAGGATTGATTATATGTTATACTTGCACTAATGTTGCTAATAGAATTGTGTTTAGTTTTGTATGAAGGAAGTTTTCAAGTGTAGGGATTGGAGAATGATGAGATGAGTTGAAGAATGGACAAAAGCTCAAGCTTGGGGATGCCCATGTATCACCCCAAGAAATATCCAAGAAGTACAAGCGTCAAAGCTTGGGGATGCCCCCAAGGCACCCCTTCTTCATCGGCAAAAATCAGGTCGCCTTTCAAGACACTATATTTTTATTGCTTTATGCACTATGTGTTTTTCTTGGAGCGTCAGTTGTGTTTTTCTAGCCCAGCCATGCTGTCATGGGGCAAGCTTTCAACATTGCACTTCTTATTTGAGTTGATATCGTGATCTTTTATTTATGGATGCCCGCGGTGTGAAATGAATTGGGAATCTTGTGGGGATCATGGAGTTTGTATATGTGTTAGGGAAACGCCGGGCCGCTAATCTAAGCCATGCATAATTTATGGTGGAAATTTGCAGCATACCCATGGTGAACATTCGACGACGCATCTCACAATAAAAAGCTAAACAAATGGCAAATAAAAGAGATGTCGAGGTGTCCATTGTCTGCTTGTCCTGTCATTTTGGTGTGGGCTTGTTCCATGTCATCGGGCACGGAGGTACCCCATTGGCGGTTCTCAATGATATGCATATATTTACAATGACAAGAGCCTTGCTTGGGACTCTAAGTAAAGTAGCATGAGGTTTGGGTACTCGTATTCACGGGGCACGAGGTTTTCAACTTATGATTTGTCAAGCATATGCATCATAATTGTTCTCGCATTAACTTTAACCATTCAAGATGCTTATGATGGGGGCAATGAGAGCTCAAAGCCGGTAAGTACCATAATTTTTGAAGGTTATAAAACTTGCAATCACTGCTTCCCTCTGCGAAGGGCCTTTCTTCTACTTTTATGTTGAGTTACCACCTTCTTTCTTTATGCACCATTAAGAGAGCATAGTTGTCATTCTTAGTGTAATATGCATTGTCCCAAAGTTCATTGATTGATTCATATTGTTGGTTTCACTTGTTCTCAAATTATTTGTATCTAGTCGCCCTCTTAAACTTGAAGGTGTCCTATGCATTTATGTTTTGCTCTCTTTGAAGGACAAGCTGAAAACCATTTGTATGTTTTTCCTTATGATTTGAACACATGTTTGACTTTCATTGTTTAATTTTCATGATCTTTTGTTTGTGTTTATTTGCATGTTTACAACATGGTTGCTAAGTTCTTATTGTCAAGATTATATCTTTCATGCCCATGTTTTAAGTTCTTATGATCCCAGCTCACAAATGCTTACATGTATGATCAAGATTGTGTAGGTGCATGTCACCTCAAAAATTATTCTTTTGTTATCACTTACCTACTCGAGGACAAGCAGGAGTTAAGCTTGGGGATGCTTGATACGTCTCCAACGTATCTATAATTTTTGATGCTCCATGCTTGTTTTTACACCATTTGCCTATTGTTTCGTTACACTTCGTGGCACTTTTATGCATTTTCCAGAACTAACCTATTATCGAGTTGCCAAAGTGCCAGTTCCCTATTTTCTGCTGTTTTTGTGTTTCAGAAGTAATACACAGGAAATATTGTCGGAATTGGACGAAACAAGTTCCTGAAGTCTTATTTTACCCGGAAGCTTCCAGAGATCCGAAGGAGAGTAGGAGGCGGGCCACCAGGGGCCCACACACAGGGGTGGCGCGGCCAGCCCCTGGCCCGCGCCACCATGGTGTGAGGCCACCTGGCCCCTCCTCTGACATCGCCCCTTTGCCTATAAAGACCCCCCGACGGAAAAAACCTAAGTACCCGATCACTTTTCCAGAACACATCGCGATCCGCCGCCGCCGTCGACCCAAAGATTGGGAGGGTCCAGAAGCTCTTCTCGGCACCCTGCCGGAGAGGGGAATCGCCACCGGAGGTCTTCTTCATCGCCATGCTTGCCTCCGGAGCGATGAGTGAGTAGTCTACCTTAGACTATGGGTCCATAGAAGTAGCTAGATGGTTGTCTCCTCCACCATGTGCTTCATGTTTAGATCTCATGAGCTGCCCTACATGATTGAGATCACCGTTATGTAATTCTACATGTTTGGTTTGTTGGGATCCGATGAATATTGGTGTTTATGATTGAGTTGCTGTACTGAATATTATCTTTTGTTATCTCTATGTTGTTTATGATCTTGCATGCTCTCCGTTCTTAGTAGCTATCTTGGCCGAGTAGTTGCTAGTGACTCCAAGAGGGGGTATTTATGCTCGATAGTGGGTTCATGCCTCTATTTAACCTGGGGGAGTGACAGAAACCTCTAAGGTTGTAGATGTGCTGTTGCTACTAGGGAGAAAACAACATTCATATGCTCAAGGGCATATGCTTTGTTTACATTACACACTTTGCTTAATGCAATTATCTGTTGTTCGCAACTTAATACTTGTGGAGTTCTCGGATTGATTCACCACAAGTGGATTATTAGTCATAGATGCAGTTGGATGGCGGTCTATGTATCTTGTTGTAATGCCCAGAGTAAATCTCATAGTGATCTTCTTGACATATCACGTTTATCTTTATTCTATCAATTGCCCAACTGTAATTTGTTTACCCAGCATGTGTTATTTATCTTATGGAGAGACACCACTAGTGAACTGTGGATCCCGGTCCTATTTCCATCATATTGCTATCACCTGTTTACTTTACTCGCACTGTTTACTTTACTCACATACTCTATTGTTTTCCACTCGATACGCTCATAACCTTTGTTTCAAGCAAACCGGTGAGATTGACAACCTCATCGCAAGTTGGGAACGAAGTACTTGGTTGTGTGGTGTGCAGGTTCCGCGTTGCAGCTAGCAAGCAAAGCTTGGACAAGGCGCCATATATAAATTGTCCGAAGCTGTCGCAAGCTAGCAAGCATCACCTTCATTCATTTGTCTCTCCTCTCCAAGAACGATAAACCTTGGTTTCTTAACTGAGGGAAAACTAGCTGCTATACTCATCATACCTTCCTCTTGGGGTTCCCAACTGGCTGGTCATTCACCACGCACAAGGAATCTTCTGGTGCCGTCAACCACGCGCCAGCAGTGAACATTCTCGGTACAGTGAGACCTCCACCATACTCTTACCATGGTCCCACTGCCCACCTTCCTAGGTTGACAACCATTATGATTGCTAACCACTAAGCATATTCATTCATGAAAAGCAGAACCTTTGCTTTTTAATGCAATCATAATTATAATACCACCGGTATATTTGCAAGTACTTTGTTAAAGATAAACAAGAGATATGAGCAAGAGTGAACTTGCCTTTCTGACCACAAGATTATGTGAGTCAGGGTCTTCGATACGATTGAAATCCCAATTCTGAAATAGCAATCATCATCCGGTAGGGATGATGTTAGAAATCTGCAGCATGATATGCATAAGATATGATATGCATTGATCTAAGCGTAATCTAACCCTGATGATTTGTTATCATTGAGTTGTGGTGATTTATTTATGATGTGTTGCATTTTTAAATCACACCATAACATGGTTATTAAGCATTTTAGGTTAGATCACTATCAGGTGATATTAACAGAATAAGATTCTAACAAGAGCTATTGTTTAGGGTGTTATAATCATTCCTTGCTACAAGAGAATGATGGTTAATGGTGAAAACATGAAGGTAACACTTTTAAGTTGCATCTTATAATTGGCAAGCACTTGGTTGATCATGGATATGCAAAGTCAAAGTAAAGTATACACATAGTATTATCTAAGTAGTTCTAGGGTTGACAACAATCTTAACCTAACCAGGCAATTGTTATCAGAAAGCATATGGTTTGGTGAAATGCTTACTTGATATGTTCTTAAAAGAATAACTTTAGAAGAACATATTTCATAATAGACATTTAGTATAAAATTATCTTTTAGTGGTCATTTACTTTATAGGAAGGTTGAAGTGATTAATAAAACACAAGTCCTTTATTATTAGCTAGTAGGGTTTGAATCACAATTTTAAATGGTTCTTAAAATTTAGCTAGCAGTTATGAAACAATTGTTAATCAACACATTATAGTTGAAAATAGAGTCTAAACTCAAGTTGATGCTTATTTAAGAGTTATCCTAATTTCTTATCATTTAAGAAAATAGTTTTAGGATTTAAGTCAAATTTTAATGATTTAAAATTGACCTAGAAGTTTTAATTTTAACTTTTATTGAAACAATAGTTGAAATAACAATATTAGAGTTAAGAAATAACTCTAATACAAGTTTATGATTTTTCCCAAATTTTTCTATATTAAATTTGTTTTAGAAAAATCATTCTAGGGATTAAAATCCTAATAGTAAAGTTTTAGGATTAATATTTAATAATATCAAAATATTAATTGGAATAACAATATTGAAGTAGTCAAATTTTTATTTGGTATTTGAAAACTTGGTTTGAATTATTATAATTGGATTTGAAAACAAAACTCAAATACTACTTAAACAAGTTTTCAAATTTAGTTCAAAAATATTTCACACAAGCATGCAAAATTATAATCTAAATAGACAGGTTATGTTATTGTGATCATTTTGGTATATCATTTGTATTTTTCTGATTTAAAATGAATTAGATATGATTTTCCTAAGTATTGGTTATTTTTTGGAATTTCTAAATAAGACCAGAACCTTTCTGTACCGAACCGGTACTGTGATGTGACGACCCTGAATTTATCACAAATTCGAAGTGCCCATTATGCATTCCACCACAATCCCAGAATCATTGTTGTGATACACATAACGTAGTTGGTAACCAGTTCCATAGACATTACAATACTATGGTTCAAATACAATGGTCATAGAGACCAAGTTCATATTACAACATAATATAGCAGCGGAAATAACGTCTTCGGGTCCATGCCTTCACCCTACAGGCAATGGCGACTCAGTAGAAGATCTTAGTTCTGATACTCTTCTTCATACCCTTCCTCCGGATACTCTTCCCCATAGTCTGGCCAAGTTGATAGCCAGGGACAGAGCCGTGAGTACATTGGATGCACTCGCAAACCATCTTATACATGAAATGATGAAGTAGATATGCAAGGTTGATATGGTGGACTAAGCACTAAGTTTAGTTGCAAAAGCTAGTTTTATTTCCCAAGAATGTTCATTGGTAGAAAAGAGGTTTAGTTCTCTAAGTTTAGTCTAAGGGAACTTCAAGTGTGTCAATATCAATGTCCAGTCAAGTCATGTCATTCACCAAGTTCACATAGGTTATTATCATTCTTGACAAAAGTCAAGTACAGTTTGCCAACTGTCCATAACCGAGGACGCGGCTATTCGAATAGTTTGAAACCTCTGCAGAGGGGTACACTTTACCCACAAGATTCAATACATCTGCCGGGAGAAATCCACGGATCGTCATACACAAAGTATGCGAGGTTCAGATAATCAAACAAAATCTTTCACTTGCCTACTTTAGTATGGGATCCTCCCTAAGAGTCCAGATACGGAATGTAACTCATAGTTTTTCCGGCTACAGAGTGCTGTATTTTGGACTCCCATAGTCTATGGTATCCTCCATCACAGCTATGGCAAGTCCCGGCTTCGGAAGCGTCCCTGTGGGATTCACGCTTCTATAAGTTCAAATGAGGTCTCCCATACTAAAGCAAACAAACTACGGACCAAGCCCCTTCCCAATTAGGGGTAACTAGTCATTAACCCGTGCAGCCGCACGGGCTAGTTATCAGGGAAACACTTAATATCAAAAGCAATACATATAGAAGATTACATGAAGAATAAGAACCATAAAAAATTGAAATTTTGTCATGAGAAATCTTCCCAAAGATCGGTTGATATTGATTAAATGTTATGTCGATTAAAATGGAGAATTTGACATATATGCTTGGATCAATAGCTTGTGGAAGACCCAAATAAATCTTTGATCAAGATACTTGTGCATGCGTCATAAAATTGTTAAAAGTACTAACAATGGAGGTGCAGTAAATCACATAAAGTACACTTGTAAACATAAAATATAAAAAACATGTTCCTTTTTATCCGTCTTCAACCAACAAAAATAACCCCTAATGGAAAATGTACGGAGTGAGAGATTGGACATCCAGATATAATGTGGCATTTCTTGTATCATGTAACATTAGGGCTAAAACATATGAACCAATTAGCATTACTCATAATTTATTTTTACATAGAAGCTGACACCACCGATGGAGTGGTCATACATATAGAGGTCATTGATACTACTCCCACCGTTTTAAAATATAAGATGTTTTAGTCTATCATTGACACACCTGTATCTAGAGACTTTTTAGTATATGGTTCAATCCTTTTGTTTCTAACCTACACACTAAAAGATACCTAGATACATGTATAATAATGATAGGCTAAAACATCTTATATTTTGGAACGGAGGGATCGAGCACCTAATTAGTAGGTCACACCGTGGAAAAACCAAGTGCATAAAGATATACCCTCTCCGCTCGTAAATAGAAGACGTTCTGGTAGTTTAATTGGAACAACCAAAATGCATTATATTTAGGAATATATTTAGTATTTGCTCTGTTTCAAAATATAGTATGTTTTTGAAATTTAGTTAGCAAATTGCTTTTAGGTGCCTATATAATATTACCTCCGTTCCAAAATATAATGTTTTGAAAAGCTTATTTAGCTTTCTAAAATATACTGCATTTCAAAACCGATGTAGTATATAGAAATAGGCTATAAGCAATGAAGCATCGAAATACCCTTGCTCATGCGCACAGCTTCTATAATGTTATTATTTTTGCAATCCTTCAATTGCCATTGTTCTGATGTAAATTTGGCACCAGCCTCTGGAGCTGAAAGAAAATCAATCTCACGAAACAGCAGATGATATTTCTAAGTACTTATAAATTAAAATTCTTCTCCGGGCCGGGTGTTGTCATAATAAATAGCTAACCAACAGCAGCATGATTGCATGAACACATACATTGTATTTTATTAGTGCACAGGCAATACTACGCACCGTATACACTCTTTCCATCTATCCAACTCGCTCATCACATCTTATTACTTTTACTTGCACATAATGATGTCCCTCTAACCGACACATCACTACGGATCAATGGGCTTGATATACTCCGGGAAATCTGATGGAATTCAAGACTGCTGCATAAATCACTCCTGAAAATCCACCGCATCTCTTGTACAACAGAACATAATATACTTAGGTGGAAATTTTATTGAGCACTGATAATCACCTGATCAACTTCTAGAGGAAACCATGACGACATTAGTAGCTGCCAGAAAAACACCCTGTAATAGGAATCCAGTACTCCCTCCGTCTCAAAATATGTTGCGTATAATTTTTTGAAAAAGGCAAATCTTATATGACCAAGTATATAACAAAAAAATATTGACATCCGCAAATACCATCTATATATAATATAAAAGTATATTTCAGGATGATTTGGTAACATTGATTTAGAATTATAAAAGTTGATAGATTTTGCTAAATACTTGATCAAATTTAACAAATTAATCAGGCTCAACAAATTAGTATATATAATTACCTGATGCTAGAGTCCATGCAGATTGCAGAATTTGTGAAGCAGATTCACAAATAATTGTTTGAAAGTATGAAACGATACCAACGGAATCCACCGAGATCAGAAAAATAAAGTTTGGGCTATTGGCATAAGATATAAAACCTGTTATATAAGAAATTCTAACTGAAGCGTATAACAATTTACATGAGAAATTTCCATTGCCTATTTGACAAACGAATTGCCAACAACAAATTACAATTTATTTACCTCAACTATCATCCAAAGATGCGGCTCGTGTGAGTCCGCATGGAATCAGAGCCCGCTCCATGTCTTATTCAAGATGTTGTGGCTGTTCCTACCATGCACGTATTTTTCTCATCTGATCGCTTGTAAGATTAGTGGAGGCAGCTCATGATGCGGCAACAGTTGACGACAGAGAAGCTCCTGGATATCTGATTAGAAAAAGAGACGCATTGTATAAGAGAGACCAGCGAGATTACAGTAATTGAGATCCAACTCCACTGCTGCGATGTAGCGCGCGTTGAAGTGATTAGATGTTAATTTTTTGGCAGCTGTTGCCACGGCGGAGGTGCCCGAGTACGACCGGCTTCTCCCCCATCTTGCGACGACAGAGTCGCTCGTAGGGAGGTAGGAGGCGTGTAGATGTGTTCTCCTTCCTTCTTTTTTGCCTAAGCACGGAAGGAGATAAGAGGAGTCCGTGTCACGTAAATATAATATTATCTGACGGCTCTAGATGAATTATGTTTTAATTGGATGGACAAAATTTTCTTACCTTGAGGATTAACGTGGAGGCTCCTACGGTGCCTCCAATTAGTAAATATAAGATGTGGTCGTACGATAATGGTTGGCTCACATGGTACATCACTTATTATCATTTAGCAAATATATTCCATAGTTCTTAGTCAATATTATTTTCCTTCATAAGACCATCATGTAGGAGGGGTCTCCAATTCAAGCTTTCAAGTTCAAGTCACCAAATTCAAAGGGGGTTCCACTTAGAGATTGCCTCAATTTTATTAGCGACTAAGCAACTATATTGAGGGATGATACCACTAAGCTATGGTTGGATAAACTCAGCTTGATGCTCTTGCTAAGCAAGATAACCCTATACTTCTATCATTCTACTCTAGCAATTCAATCATGCAATTTACTTAAAACAAGTAGAATGCAAAGTAAAACTAGGCATGTGGGGTATGATTCAAAAGATGGCTTGCCTTGGTTGGCAAAGTGTCCGAGGTATTCTTCTTCTTCTTGATAAAATTCTCCTTCAATATCCTCCTCAGCAACACTAGCATCTAAGAACGAATCAACACAATACACACAATCACCACACAATACTAACATCACTTCATCACACAAACTTGTTTTCAAACAATAATATTCCTGGTGGATTTTATAGAAGTGGGTTGCAAGTTTTTCTTCCAAGTTTTTATTAAGTGTGCAAGTTAGATTTTTCTACCAAGTACCATATGTGGCTTACTTTCCAAGCATTGGTATTGAACTAAGGGTGGTTGGACTAGTTCAAGTGAGGAGGGTTTAATTAAGTGGATTGGTATTGAGGGCAAGAATTAATTCTAAGTGTGCAATAGAAATCTATCATTTTATGCTACTAACTAGTATTGGATTTGGGTCAAATGGGTACCACTAACAAGGTTTGAGTTGATTAAGGTTGACTAAACAGTAGGGAAGGTAATTAGTGAGTTCACAATTCAAGTTTCATAATTTTTGGAGGCTTGAACAATTTTCTAGAATTTTCCTATGATTAATAAAGCTATGGTCAAAGTATTCTTATTCATTTAAATTCCTAACTCAAATAAAATTCTAACCAGTACTGGGGTGTAGAGCATTTCACAAGCTTTCCAACACATATTCATTTGCTAGAAATGGATTTGTAAATCTCTTGGAATTAAAGTTTGAAAAACATCTCTGAAACTTATTTGAATTAATTCGAAATAGGTGGGAAATAAATAAAAATCGAATCGGACCTAATTCGAAATGAACGGGCCGATTCTCTACAGAACCCGAATGGGCCGGCCCGATAACGTTTCGCATGGGGCGGGAAATGAATAAAACTGAACCTGACAAGGGGGTCCCACCCGTCAGGTCACTTATCCGCACCGAACCGGTACGCTACCGACCGATCTAGATCTAACGGCGCAGGTGCATCATGTTCGTCGGCGACGGAGGAGCTCACCTGCGCGCAGTGAAGATGACGACGGCGATGGCGGCGTGCGTAGAGGAAGCAGAACTCGACGGCGATGGGCGGAAATGACTCCGGCGAGGCACCTCCACCAATTCCCAGCGTCGGCTTGCTCCCCTGAGGCCGAACGCGGCGGCGCTCTCCGCGTCCAGTACCTCGCCGGCGGGGCTGGCGACATCGAGCTAGAGCGAGCGGGGAGAGGTGAGGGTGTCTGGGAGGTAGCTGGGAGCGGGGCGAGTTGGTTCGTTTGATCGGCGGGGGCTTTTATAGGCCGGAGAGACGAGGGCGAGGGTGCCCAGTAGCTCGCCGGTGCGGGGGCCCTGGCAACGCGCGTCGAGCAACACCGGGCACGGCGGCCTTGCTCGCGTGCTGGGGGGGTTTGGTCTCGGCTGCGGCGTGCTGTGGGTCGGCTCTGGCGCGGTCATGGCGGTCGGCGTCGTGCAGGAAGAGGAGAGACAGAGAGGGGGGTCCTGGGCGCGTTCCTCTTCTTCCCTCCACTTCTTACGGCTCGGGTCGGGGCAGAGGGGGCTGGTCTCGACCGCGGCGTTGTCCACGAGCATGGCTACAGGCACGGGACGAACGGCGACAGTGATCTTCACAGTAACCATGATTTTCTCGATTTTTGTCTGCCAGGTGTTTGTTTAAATGCCCGCAAGAAATTTAAATTCGAATTTTTGAAAATTTTCACTTTGGGTGATCAGCATATTAGCCAAGGTTTCCAAAGATATTTTTGTTACCAAGAAAGGTTAAGTTTTGCAGAAATCATAATTCAAATTTTGGTATTGTCACTGTTTCAGATTCAAAGTTTGGCTGATGTTTGAGTGATGTTCTGATTTGAAATTTTGTTAGAAACTTCTTGGTTGAGTTAGTATGTAACTTGGTCAAGCTCAACTAACTGGCCAAACACTGAGGTGAGTTACAGATTTCTTATTCTAAAGGCTCAAAGTAGGGTAGTCAATAAGATTTCCTAGATCAACTTATTCTTCTCTTTTTCTTTCTTTCCTTTGTTCCTTGTTTCTTTGGTTCCTATCATTCTTCTCAATTGCTTCTATTGGTTAAGTTAGACTTGGCTAATTATTGCACAACAAATAATAACACACATGATATCATAAAATACATATAATAGGAAATACATGCATACATGCAATAATGGATAAAAAGTTTTATCTTGGTCCAAAATTTGGTACTTTAATTAATAGGAAGTGGATTATAAATTTCTGAGTTGTTACAATCTTCCCCCCATAAAAAGAATCTCGTCCCCGAGATTCACTAATTAAGAACTGAAAAGATTTGGAAATTCTTTCTGAAGGTAATCTTCTCGTTCCCAAGTAGCTTCATCTTCGGTGTGATTACTCCACATAACTTTCAGAAACTTGATGCTTCGGGTTCGAGTGGTTCGATATGCTTCCTCAAGGATACGGACAAGCACTTCACGATAGGTCAAATCCTTGTTGATATCCACAGAACGGTGATCAATATTCTTGAAGACTTCTGGCTTCTCCGGAACTTCAAGACATTTCCGAAGTAAAGACATGTGGAAGACGTTGTGCACTTCAGACAATTCAGGGGGCATTTCCAACTGATATGACACTTCTCCTCTGCGGCTTAGTACCTTGAAGGGTCCAATATATCTGGGTGCAAGCTTTCCTTTTACTTGGAACCTTTGCATTCCCTTGAGAGGTGATACTCGAAGATAAACAAAATCTCCAATCTGAAAGGTCAGTTCTCTCCGTCTCTTGTCGGCATAGCTCTTCTGTCTAGACTGAGCTGCTTTTAGGTAGTCACGAATCATGTGAACTTTCTCCTCAGCTTCTTGCAGAATGTCAGGTCCAAATATCTGACTGTCTCCGGTTTCTGACCAATTCAAAGGGGTACGACACTTCCTTCCATATAAAGCTTCAAATGGGGCCATTTGCAAACTGGCTTGATAACTGTTGTTGTAGAAAACTCTGCGAAAGGCAGACAATCTTCCCACTTAGCTCCATAGGCTAGAACACAGGCTCTCAACATATCTTCAAGTATTTGATTTACTCTTTCAGTCTGTCCATCAGTCTGGGGGTGGTAAGCTGTGCTAAAAGCTAATTTGGTTCCCAAGGCTTGATGCAAACTTCTCTAAAATCTTGAGGTGAATTAGGTTCCTCGATCAGAAACTATGGTTTTAGGGACTCCATGCAGACTAACAATTCTGGATAGATAAAGATCTGCCAGCTGTCCTGAGGTATAAGTGGTCTTGACAGGAATAAAGTGGGCAACTTTGGTCAGTCTATCCACAATGACCCAGATAGAGTCATTTCCGCGGCTAGACCTTGGAAATCCAGTGATGAAATCCATTCCAACAGATTCCCACTTCCATTCCGGAACTTGCAACGGTTGCAACAATCCAGCAGGACGTTGATGTTCAGCCTTGACTCTTTGACAAATATCACACTTAGATATGAACGATGCAATCTCACGCTTCATTCCATGCCACCAAAATTGTTCCTTTAAATCTTGGTACATCTTGGTTCCACCGGGGTGAATGGAGTAAGGTGTCTCATGGGCTTCCTTCATAATAACTTCCTTCAGTTCTGAGTCTGCAGGCAGACAAATACGTCCTTTATACCAAAGAACTCCTTGATCATCTTCTTCAAATCCCGGCACCTTGCCGGAACTAATTCTGCGCTTAATTCCGTCAATACTCTTATTTCCCTTCTGGGCTTCTTTGATTTGGCTCATCAAGGTGGGTTGAAACTCAAGGTTGGCTAAGAATCCTCGACTGACTAGTTCCAGTCCAAACCTTTCAAACTCTTGGTGTAACATAGGTTGCTCCTCTTTGATCATCATATTCAACGAGCATGGCTTCCTACTCAATGCATCGGCAACTACATTGGCCTTACCGGGGTGATAATGGATTTCCAGATCATAATCCTTGATCAACTCTATCCATCTTCTTTGCCTCATGTTTAACTCCTTCTGAGTGAAAATATACTTCAAACTCTTGTGATCAGTGTAGATCTCGCAATGGTTACCCATAAGATAGTGCCTCCAAGTCTTCAAACCTAGAACTACAGCTGCTAACTCCAGATCATGGGTTGGATAGTTTTCTTCATGAGGTCAAAGCTGCCGAGAGAGGTAAGCTATGACCTTGCCTTCTTGCATTAACACACAACCAAGTCCAAGTTTGGAGGCGTCGCAATAGACATCAAAGTTCTTGGTGATATCGGGCATGGTTAGGACGGGGGCGGTCACCAATCGCTTTTTGAGTTCTTGAAAACTCTCTTCACACTTAGGGTTCCATTCAAACTTCTTGTCCTTCTTCAACAATTGGGTCATGGGTCTGGCAATGCTTGAGAACCCTTCAACAAATTTGCGGTAATATCCCGCTAATCTGAGAAAACCTCTAACTTCAGTTTGAGTGGTCGGGGCTTCCCATTCCAGGACTGATTTGATCTTCTTTGGGTCTACTGATATTCCTCCAGCTGATAACACATGGCCTAGGAATCCAACTTCTTTCAACCAAAACTCACACTTATTGAACTTGGCATACAGCTGATGCTCTCTCAGAGTCTCTAAGATTAATCTCAAATGGGTTGCATGCTCCTCTTCGGACTTGGAGTAGATAAGAATGTCATCAATGAAGACAACAACAAACTAATTTGCTAAGATTTAATGTAACACGGATGATGCAATTTTTGTCTTACTAAGGCCTTAAGGGACAAATTCATATTTCATTCAACAAGCATCCAACATATCATACATACGAGTTCACACATTACAAATGGTTTACATCAAACCATTGCGACTCGTCTACTAGAGAGGGGGATACAACTCACACCTACACGAAGTGACTTAAGGTAAACTCATAACTAGATAACACGGGGATCTCCAATCTAGACATCGGGCTCCTCGGGGTCTTCCTCCTCATCATCCACAATGAATCCATTCTCCTCAGGATCCTCCTCATCATCAAGGTCCTCCATGAAGTCATCCTCGTCACTAATGAGGGCATTATCCTCCTTGCGGAGATCAATGCCTTCCTCCTCACCAAGGTGGTCCTCTAGACTCTCAATGTACTCAGTCAGCTCAGCCACATTGGCCTTCAACTCCTCAATGGTATGATACCTCTCATCGCGCTGGCGGCGAAGGCTCTTGCGATCCTTAGCAAGCATCCTGATAGTGCTCCTTGCCTCCACCAATGCGAAGTGCTCAAGGTTGGCCTTGGTACGGGCACGATCGGCCTCCTGTTGAGTGGAGTACAGCAAGAAGTCCATGTGATTGATGTAGGTACTCGGCTCATTCTGCCCTGGCATGTTTGCGGGATGCCCGTCCGCATCACGCCGAGCAAAGTTCTTAAAGCGCTCTCCCTGGACCTCCTCAACATGCAGTCCGCACAAGCGGGCGTGCATCTCCTGCATACCTCGGACCAAACCATCGGCCCAAGTGTTCTCCACAAGTTCAAACTTGATCCTTGGAGAACTCAAATCTCCCTTCTTGCCACGGCAACTGGCCCTGATAAGCCACCGTAGCTCTCCATCCGGGTGCTCATTGAGCACGGCTCCCTTGAACTCCAGATACAGACGATCCAGGAACAAGGTCAGGGTGGTGAGGTCGCGCTCGAAACAAAGGCTGCCACCATGGCCCAACTGGTACTGCTCAGTGAATACCAGTGCCATCTACAAAGTTTTAGATTAGATTAAGTTAGTGATCAACTCAAGTATGCAAAATTTTAAGTAGGTAAAAACTGAAGCATGTACAAAACTTTGTAAATAGAGAGGAAAAGACTAAGCAATTTTAAACCATTACTTATCTTCTTTGTTTTTATAAAGGTTTCATTTAACGCCCATTCTAACTAAGGTCTCCTATGGTCAGCCTAGGCTCTGATACCAACTTGTGACGACCCCAAATTTATCACAAATTCGAAGTGCCCGTTATGCATTCCACCACAATCCCAGAATCATTGTTGTGATACACATAACGTAGTTGGTAACCAGTTCCATAGACATTACAATACGATGGTTCAAATACAATGGTCATAGAGACCAAGTTCATATTACAACACAATATAGCAGCGGAAATAACGTCTTCGGGTCCATGCCTTCACCCTACAGGCAATGGCGACTCAGTAGAAGATCTTAGTTCTGATACTCTTCTTCATACCCTTCCTCCGGATACTCTTCCCCATAGTCTGGCCAAGTTGATAGCCAGGGACAGAGCCGTGAGTACATTGGATGCACTCGCAAACCATCTTATACATGAAATGATGAAGTAGATATGCAAGGTTGATATGGTGGACTAAGCACTAAGTTTAGTTGCAAAAGCTAGTTTTATTTCCCAAGAATGTTCATTGGTGGAAAAGAGGTTTAGTTCTCTAAGTTTAGTCTAAGGGAACTTCAAGTGTGTCAATATCAATGTCCAGTCAAGTCATGTCATTCACCAAGTTCACATAGGTTATTATCATTCTTGACAAAAGTCAAGTACAGTTTGCCAACTGTCCATAACCGAGGACGCGGCTATTCGAATAGTTTGAAACCTCTGCAGAGGGGTACACTTTACCCACAAGATTCGATAGATCTGCCGGGAGAAATCCACGGATCGTCATACACAAAGTATGCGAGGTTCAGATAATCAAACAAAATCTTTCACTTGCCTACTTTAGTATAGGATCCTCCCTATGAGTCCAGATACGGAATGGAACTCATAGTTTTTCCGGCTACAGAGTGCTGTATTTTGGACTCCCATAGTCTGTGGTATCCTCCATCACAGCTATGGCAAGTCCCGGCTTCGGAAGCGTCCCTGTGGGATTCACGCTTCTATAAGTTCAAATGAGGTCTCCCATACTAAAGCAAACAAACTACGGACCAAGCCCCTTCCCAATTAGGGGTAATGTGGTCGTATGGTAATGGTTGGCTCACATGGTACATCACTTATTATCATTTAGCAAATACATTCCATAGTTCTTAGTCAATATTATTTTCCTTCATAAGACCATCATGTAGGAGGGGTCTCCAATTCAAGCTTTCAAGTTCAAGTCACCAAATTCAAAGGGGGTTCCACTTAGAGATTGCCTCAATTTTATTAGCGACTAAGCAACTATATTGAGGGATGATACCACTAAGCTATGGTTGGATAAACTCAGCTTGATGCTCTTGCTAAGCAAGATAACCCTATACTTCTATCATTCTACTCTAGCAATTCAATCATGCAATTTACTTAAAACATGTAGAATGCAAAGTAAAACTAGGCATGTGGGGTATGATTCAAAAGATGGCTTGCCTTGGTTGGCAAAGTGTCCGGGGTATTCTTCTTCTTCTTGATAAAATTCCCCTTCAATATCCTCCTCAGCAACACTAGCGTCTAAGAACGAATCAACACAATACACACAATCACCACACAATACTAACATCACTTCATCACACAAACTTGTTTTCAAACAATAATATTCCTGGTGGATTTTATAGAAGTGGGTTGCAAGTTTTTCTTCCAAGTTTTTATTAAGTGTGCAAGTTAGATTTTTCTACCAAGTACCATATGTGGCTTACTTTCCAAGCATTGGTATTGAACTAAGGGTGGTTGGACTAGTTCAAGTGAGGAGGGTTTAATTAAGTGGATTGGTATTGAGGGCAAGAATTAATTCTAAGTGTGCAATAGAAATCTATCATTTTATGCTACTAACTAGTATTGGATTTGGGTCAAATGGGTACCACTAACAAGGTTTGAGTTGATTAAGGTTGACTAAACAGTAGGGGAGGTAATTAGTGAGTTCACAATTCAAGTTTCATAATTTTTGGAGGCTTGAACAATTTTCTAGAATTTTCCTATGATTAATAAAGCTATGGTCAAAGTATTCTTATTCATTTAATTTCCTAACTTAAATTAAATTCTAACCAGTACTGGGGTGTAGAGCATTTCACAAGCTTTCCAACGCATATTCATTTGCTAGAAATGGATTTGTAAATCTCTTGGAATTAAAGTTTGAAAAACATCTCTGAAACTTATTTGAATTAATTCGAAATAGGCGGGAAATAAATAAAAATCGAATCGGACCTAATTCGAAACGAACGGGCCAATTCTCTACAGAACTCGAACGGGCCGGCCCGATAACGTTTCGCACGGGGCAGGAAATGAATAAAACTGAACCTGACAAGGGGGTCCCACCCGTCAGGTCACTTATCCGCACCGAACCGGTACGCTACCGACCGATCCAGATCTAACGGCGCAGATGCATCGTGTTCGTCGGCGACGGAGGAGCTCACCTGCGCGCAGTGAAGATGACGACGGCGACGGCGGCGTGCGTAGAGGAAGCAGAACTCGACGGCGACGGGCGGAAACGACTCCGGCGAGGCTCCTCCACCAATTCCCGGCGTCAGCTTGCTCCCCTGAGGCCGAATGCGGCGGCGCTCTCCGCGTCCAGTACCTCGCCGGCGGGGCTGGCGACGTCGAGCTAGAGCGAGCGGGGATAGGTGAGGGTGTCTGGGAGGTAGCTGGGAGCGGGGCGAGTTGGTTCGTTTGATCGGCGGGGGCTTTTATAGGCCGAAGAGACGAGGGCGAGGGTGCCCAGTAGCTCACCGGTGCGGGGGCCCTGGCAACGCGCGTCGAGCAACACCGGGCACGGTGGCCTTGCTCGCGTGCTGGGGGTGTTTGGTCTCGGCTGCGGCGTGCTGTGGGTCGGCTCTGGCGCGGTCATGGCGGTCGGCGTCGTGCAGGAAGAGGAGAGACAGAGAGGGGGGTCCTGGGCGCGTTCCTCTTCTTCCCTCCACTTCTTACGGCTCGGGTCGGGGCAGAGGGGGCTGGTCTCAACCGCGGCGTTGTCCACGAGCATGGCTACAGGCACGGGACGAACGGCGATAGTGATCTTCACAGTAACCACGATTTTCTCGATTTTTGTCTGCCAGGTGTTTGTTTAAATGCCCGCAAGAAATTTAAATTCGAATTTTTGAAAATTTTCACTTTGGGTGATCAGCATATTAGCCAAGGTTTCCAAAGATATTTTTGTTACCAAGAAAGGTTAAGTTTTGCAGAAATCATAATTCAAATTTTGGTATTGTCACTGTTTCAGATCCAAAGTTTGGCTGATGTTTGAGTGATGTTCTGATTTGAAATTTTGTTAGAAACTTCTTGGTTGAGTTAGTATGTAACTTGGTCAAGCTCAACTAACTGGCCAAACACTGAGGTGAGTTACAGATTTCTTATTCTAAAGGCTCAAAGTAGGGTAGTCAATAAGATTTCCTAGATCAACTTATTCTTCTCTTTTTCTTTCTTTCCTTTGTTCCTTGTTTCTTTGGTTCCTATCATTCTTCTCAATTGCTTCTATTAGTTAAGTTAGACTTGGCTAATTATTGCACAACAAATAATAACACACATGAAATCATAAAATACATATAATAGGAAATACATGCATACATGCAATAATGGATAAAAAGTTTTATCTTGGTCCAAAATTTGGTACTTTAATTAATAGGAAGTGGATTACAAATTTCTGAGTTGTTACATGTGACACCCACGAATTTATCACAAATTCGAAGTGCCCATTACGTGTTCCACCACAATCCCAGAATCATTGTTGTGATACACATAACGTAGTTGGTAACCAGTTCCATAGACATTACAATACGATGGTTCAAATACAATGGTCATAGTGACCAAGTTCATATTACAACACAATATAGCAGAGGAAAATAACGTCTTCGGGTCCATGCCTTCACCCTACAGGCAATGGCGACTCATAGAGACGATCTTAGTTCTGATACTCTTCTTCATAACCTTCCTCCGGATACTCTTCCCCATAGTCTGGCCAAGTTGATAGCCAGGGACACAGCCATGAGTACATTGGATGCACTCGCAAACCATCTTATAAAGGAAATGATGAAGTAGATATGCAAGGTTGATATGGTGGACTAAGCACTAAGTTCAGTTGCAAAAGCTAGTTTTGTTTCCCAAGAATGTTCATTGGTAGAAAAGAGGTTTAGTTCTCTAAATTCAATCTAAAGAGGAACTTCAAGTGTGTCAAGATCAATGTCAAGTCAAGTCATGTCATTCACCAAGTTCACCATAAGTTATTATCATTCTTGATAAAAGTCAAGTACAGCTTGCCAACTGTCCATAACCGAGGACGCGGCTATTCGAATAGTTTTGAAACCTCTGCAGAGGGGTACACTTTACCCACAAGATTCGATACATGTGCCGGGAGAAATCCACGGATCGTCATACACAAAGTATGCGGGGTTCAGATAATCAAACAAACTCTTTCAGTTGCTCACTCTAGTATAGGATCCTTCCCTAGAGCCCGAGACACGGACATCTCCGTTCCGGCGTCTCTAGTTTTGCCCGCTCCGGAGTGCCGGATGAATGGAATTTCCACTCAGTTCAGAAGTACCCGCGCACGGTGCACTCCTATAAAAGATGATACAAGACCTCCCATACTAGGGTGAACAAGCTACGGACTAAGCCCCTTCCCATTTAGGGGTAATGTGGTCGTACGGTAATGGTTGGCTCACATGGTACATCACTTATTATCATTTAGCAAATACATTCCATAGTCCTTAGTCAATATTATTTTCCTTCATAAAACCATCATGTAGGAGGGATCTCCAATTCAAGTGTTCAAGTTCAAGTCACCAAGTTCAAACGGGGTTCCACTTAGAGATTGCCTCAATTTTATTAGCGACTAAGCAACTATACGGAGTGATGATACCACTAAAATAGGGTTGGATAAACTCAGCTTGATGCTCTTGCTAAGCAAGATATCACTACACATCTATCATTCTACTCTAGCAATTCAATCATGCAATTTACTTAAAACAGGTAAAATGCAATAGTAAAACTAGGCATGTGGAGTATGATTCAAAAGATGGCTTGCCTTGGTTGGCAAAGTGTCCGGGATAGTCTTCTTCTTCTTGATAGAATTCCCCCTCAATATCCTCCTCCGCAACACTAGAGTCTAATAACGAATAAACACCAAACACACAATCACTACATAATGCTAACAACATACCAAGCACACATACTTGTTTTCAAACAATAGCCTCATGTTGGATTGTATTTGAATTGGTTTGCACGTTTTCTTCCAAGTTTGCATTGAGTGTGCAAGTTAAATTTTCTACCAAAAGCCATGTGTGGTTTACCTTTTAAGTGTGGTTATGAAACTAGGGTAATTAGGGCTAGTTCAAGTGGAGATTGACTAATTAAGTAAGTGGTATTGTGGGAAACTTAATTCTAAGTGTATAAAAGAGATCTATCATTTTATGCTTCAAACTAAATTTGGATTAGGATCTAATTGGTACCACTAACAAGGTTTGAGTTGATTAAGGTTGACTAAACAGTAGGGGGTTAATTAGTGAGTTCACAAACCAAGTTTCATAATTTTTGGAGGCTTAACAAATTTCTAGAATTTTCCTACGCTTACTAAAGCTATGGTCCAAGTATTCTTATTTATTTAAATCCCTATCTCAAATTGAATTCTAACCAGTTCTGGAGTGTAGAGCATTTCCTAAGCTTTCCAACGCATATTCATTTGCTAGAATTGGATTTGTAAATCTCTTGGAATCAAAGTTTGAAAATCATATCTGAAACTTATTTGGAATAATTCAAACGGGCGGGAAATTAAATAAAACGAATCGGACCGAATTCGAACTGAACTGGGCTGATTTCAAACTAAACCCGAACGGGCCGGCCCAGAAAACGATTCGCCCGGGTGGGATAAGTTTCTAATTTTTAAACCTGACAGGTGGAGCCCACCGGTCAGGTCGCTTAACGCACCGAACCGGTACGCGACCGACAGATCGAGATCTATCGGCTCACAGGCATCGTCTTCCTCGGCTAGGGCAGGGCTCACCGGCGTTTGCAGGGACGAGTGTTCGATGGCGAGGGCGTGACGGAGAGGAAGCAGAGCTTGACGGCGGGGTAGCAGATCGACGGCGGCGGCTCCGCTCCTCCACCTCGTACCAGCAGCAACTCCAACGGCGGCCGGAGTCTCCCGGAACGCGGCGGCGCATGCTCACAGAGATTGGACGCCTTCGAGGGAGAGAGGAAGAGAGAAGAGTGGGGATCGGTTGCGGGGAGTGTGTGCTTCTTCTGGGGGTCGACGGGGGGTTTTTATAGGCTCGGGAGGCCGGGGGCAAGGGCAGCCAGAAGGTGGCCAGTGTGGGGGCCCTGGCGGTGTGCAAAGGCCACGCCGGGCATGGCGGCCTCGAGGGCGTGCTGGAGGGGTGTTGTTTCGGCTGCGGAGGGCTGTGGGTCGGCTCTGGCGCGGTCATGGCGGTCGGCATCGTGCAGGAAGAGGAGAGACAGATAGGGGGGTCCTGGGCGTGTTCCTTTCCTTCCCTCCACTTCTCACGGCTCGGGTCGGGGCAGAGGGAGCTGGGGTCGACCGCGGGAGTCTCCACGAGCATGGCTACAGGCACGAGACGAACGGGAGCAGTGATCTTCACAGTAAAATCAATTTTCCTCGATTTTTGTTCTCCAGGTGTTCGGTCAAATGCCCGCAAGAAACTTAAATTCGAATTTTTGAAATTTTTGACTTTGGGTGGTCAACATAATAGACAAGGTTTCCAGAGATATTTTTGCTCTGAAGAAATAACATGTTTTGCAAAAATTTGTATTTGAAAATAGGGTATTGTCACTGTTTCAGATTCAATCTTTGGCTGAAGTTTGAGTGATGTTCTGATTTGAATTTTGGTTAGAAACTTCTTGGTTGAGTTAGTATATAACTTGGTCAAGCTCAACTAACTGGCCAAACCTTTACTTGAGTTACAGATTTCTTATTCTAAGTGTCCAAAGTAGGGTAGTCAATAATAATTTCTAGATCCACTTATTCTTCTCTTTTTCTTTCTTTCTTTTGTTTCTGGCTTCTTTGGTTCTTATAATTCTTCTCAATTGCTTCTGTTGGTTAAGTTAGAATTAACTAACTATTGCACAACAAATAATAACACACATGAAATCATAAAACACATATAATAGGAAATACATGCATACATGCAATAATAGATAAAAAGTTTTATCTTGGCCCAAAATTTGGTACTTTAATTCATAGGAAGTGGATTACAAATTTCTGAGTTGTTACAATCTTCCCCCCTTAAAAAGAATCTCGTCCCCGAGATTCACTAATTAAGAACTAAAAAGATTGGGAAATTCTTTCTGAAGGTAATCTTCTTGTTCCCAAGTAGCTTCATCTTCGGTGTGATTACTCCACTGAACTTTCAGAAACTTGATGCTTCGGGTTCGAGTGGTTCTATATGCTTCTTCGAGGATACGGGTAGGCACTTCACGGTAGGTCAAATCTTTGTTGATGTCCACAGAACAGTGATCAATATTCTTGAAGACTTCCGGCTTCTCCGGAACTTCAAGACATTTCCGGAGTAAAGACACGTGAAAGACATCATGTACTTCAGACAATTCAGGGGGCATTTCCAACTGATAAGACACTTCTCCTCTGCGGCCTAGTACCTTGAAGGGTCCAATATATCTCGGTGCAAGCTTTCCTTTTACTTGGAATCTTTGCATTCCCTTGAGAGGTGATACTCTAAGATAAACAAAATCCCCAATCTGAAAGGTCAGTTCTCTACGTCTCTGGTCTGCATAACTCTTCTGTCTAGACTGGGCTGCCTTGAGGTAATCACGAATCATGTGAACTTTCTCCTCAGCTTCTTGCAGAATGTCTGGTCCAAATATCTGACTGTCTCTGGTTTCTGACCAATTCAAAGGGGTACGACACTTTCTTCCATACAAAGCTTCAAATGGGGCCATTTTCAAACTGGCTTGATAACTGTTGTTGTAGGAAAACTCCGCGAAAGGCAGACAATCTTCCCACTTAGCTCCATAGGCTAGAACACAGGCTCTCAACATATCTTCAAGTATTTCATTTACTCTTTCAGTCTGTCCATCAGTCTGAGGGTGGTAAGCTGTGCTAAAGGCTAATTTGGTTCCCAAGGCTTGATGCAAACTTCTCCAAAATCTCGAGGTGAATTGGGTTCCTCGATCAGAAACTATGGTCTTAGGGACTCCATGCAAACTAACAATTCTGGATAGATAAAGATCTGCCAGCTGTCCTGAGGTATAAGTGGTCTTGACCGGGATAAAGTGGGCCACTTTGGTCAGTCTATCCACAATGACCCAGATAGAGTCATTTCCACGGCTAGACCTTGGAAATCCAGTGATGAAATCCATACCAACAGATTCCCACTTCCATTCCGGAACTTGCAAAGGTTGCAGCAATCCCGCAGGACGTTGATGTTCAGCCTTGACTCTTTGACAAATATCACACTTAGATATAAACGATGCAATCTCACGCTTCATCCCATGCCACCAAAATTGTTCCTTTAAATCTTGGTACATCTTGGTTCCACCGGGGTGGATGGAGTAAGGTGTCTCATGGGCTTCTCTCATAATAACTTCCTTCAACTCTGAGTCTACAGGCACACAAATACGACCTTTATACCAAAGAACTCCTTGATCATCTTCTTCAAATCCTGGCACCTTGCCGGAACTAATTCTGCGCTTAATTCCGTCAATACTCTCATTTCCCTTCTGGGCTTCTTTGATTTCGCTCATCAAGGTGGGGTTGAAACTCAAGGTTGGCTAAGAATCCTCGACTGACTAGTTCCAATCCAAACCTTTCAAACTCTTGGTGCAACAGGGGTTGCTCCTCTTTGATCATCATATTCAATGAGCATGGCTTCCTACTCAATGCATCGGCCACTACATTGGCCTTACCGGGGTGATAATGGATTTCCAGATCATAATCCTTGATTAACTCTATCCATCTTCTTTGCCTCATGTTCAACTCCTTCTGGGTGAAGATATATTTCAAACTCTTGTGATCAGTGTAGATCTCACAACGGTTACCCATAAGATAGTGCCTCTAGGTCTTCAAAGCTAGAACTACGGCTGCTAACTCCAGATCATGGGTTGGATAGTTTTCTTCATGAGGTCGAAGCTGCCGGGAGAGGTAAGCTATGACCTTGCCTTCTTGCATTAACACACAACCAAGTCCAAGTTTGGAGGCGTCGCAATAGACATCAAAGTTTTTGGTGATATCGGGCATGGTTAGGATGGGGGCGGTCACCAATCGCTTCTTGAGCTCTTGAAAACTTTCTTCGCACTTAGGGGTCCATTCAAACTTCTTGTCCTTCTTCAACAGTTGGGTCATTGGTCGGGCAATGCTTGAAAACCCTTGAACAAATTTGCGGTAGTATCCCGCTAATCCGAGAAAACCTCTAACTTCGGTTTGAGTGGTAGGGGCTTCCCATTCCAAGACTGATTTGATCTTCTTTGGGTCTACTGATATTCCTCCTGCTGATAACACATGGCCTAGGAATCCAACTTCCTTCAACCAGAACTCACATTTACTGAACTTGGCATACAGCTGATGCTCTCTCAGAGTCTCTAAGATTAATCTCAAATGGGTTGCATGCTCTTCTTCGGACTTGGAGTAGATAAGGATGTCATCAATGAAGACAACAACAAACTTATCCAGAAACTCCATGAAAACCTTATTCATGAGGTTCATGAAATAAGCAGGGGCATTGGTTAATCCGAAGGACATTACGGTGTACTCATACAATCCGTAACGGGTGGTGAAGGCTGTTTTAGGTATATCAGTTGCACGGATCTTCAGTTGATGGTATCTAGTTCTAAGGTCTATCTTTGAGAAGACTCGAGCTCCGGTCAATTGGTCAAACAGATCATCTATCTTGGGAAGAGGATACTTGTTCTTGATGGTCACATCATTTAGCTTGCGGTAATCAGTGCAAAGTCGGCTGGAACCGTCACTTTTATCCACAAACAAGACAGGTGATCTCCAAGCAGAAGAACTTGGCTGAATCAATCCCTTACTCAAAAGGTCATCCAATTGCTTCTTTAACTCCACTAATTCAGCTGGGTTCATACGATAGGGTCGTTGGGCTATGGATCTAGTTCCGGGGATAAGCTCAATGATAAACTCAATATCCTGATCCGGTGGCATTCTGGGTAGCTCATCGGGAAAAACATCCGGGTATTCACAGACGATGGGAACTTCCTCTATAGTGGGTCCTGAGATACTCTTATGACATCTTGTGGCTTGGGGTGGTTTTACAGACACATGTTTTACTACAATTCCAGTGCTACTCTTTATGGTGATGGTCTTTTTGGCACAATCTATCACTCCTTGATGGGAAGACATCCAATTCATACCAAGAACTACTTCCAAACCTTTAGTTCCCAACACTATCAAATTGGCTAAGAAGGCTATTCCATGAATTTCTATGGGAACTGCCAAACAGTTCCACTCAGCCCTTGTTGTTGACCCGGGTATTTGTACTAACATGGCATGTTTCATGGGTGTTGGTTGAAGTCCACTTTTATCAACAAATAACTTAGTGACAAACGAGTGTGAAGCTCCAGAATCAAACAGAACTCTTGCAGGAACTGAATTAATAGGGAACATACCAAGCATAACGTTGGTTGCTTCCTGAGCTTCTTCAACATTCATGTGGTTTAGGCGGCCTCGAGGGTGAGGCTGGTTCCTTGGTGGGTAATTCTTGCCATTTCCAACACGGCGCTGCTGCTGAGCAGGAGCAGTGGTCTTGGATGCATCATTCAGCTTCTTGGGGCACTCATTGGAGTAGTGCCCTTTGAGTCCGCACTCATAACAGGTAACACCAGACTTGTCACCAGACTTGGGTGGCATAGTTGCTCCATTCGGCCTTGGAGTATTGGGGTTGAAATTGTTGCCATTAGGTCTTGGAGGTTCACGGTTGAAGTTGTTGCCGGGCGAACGGTTGGGGAAGTTGGGACGTGGGGCAGGTGCAGATGGCCTCATAGGTCTAGGGGCAAAACCCATAGGTGGATTTCCCCTTGGCTTCTGCGAGTTGCTTGAGTTGCCTTGATACATCATACGGCGCTTGCGGTTCTCGGCAGCTTGCTTGAGTTTGCCTTCCATCTGAATGGCAGAGTCAATCAATGACTCCAGGTCTGCAAAGTGAATGCTGACCAAGACACATTGCATCTCATCATGAAGTCCGTCCAGAAACCTTTCTTGCTTCTTCTCAGTGGTGTTGGTGTCATCTGGGGCATACCTAGACAAGGTAAGGAACTTGTCACGGTAGTCAACCACAGATAGGGAACCTTGCTTCAGATTTTTGAACTCATCTCTCATCCTTTTAACCAATCCCAAAGGAACATGGGCTTTGCTAAACTTGCTCTTGAACTCCTCCCAAGGCATCACATATCCTTGGGCTTGCATTGCACGAGTGCTATCCCACCAAGCTCTTGCGGCTCCCGCAAGATAGTGGGTGGTGTATAAGACCTTCTCATTTTCACCAATTTCAGCGACTGCCAAATTGTTCTCCATAGTGCGAAGCCAGTCATCAACATCTAAGGGTTCTTCAGACTTAGTGAACATAGGTGGGTTGGTGTTTTGGAAACTCCTTAACTTGGATCAGTGATCACCATGGCCATTGTTTTCTCCTTCACCATGGCCATTTCCATTGCCATTGTTGTGGTTCATTGCCATCTGGGTTAGTTGCTGAAGAGTGGCCAAGTTAGCTTGGCGCTCAGCTCGGGCTGCTTCCCGGTCTTCCATGATCAACCTTAGCAGTTCGGCCATTTCCGGATTTGGGGGTGGGGGTGCTCGCGGCATCAGAAGATAAGGTGTGTAAGACAAGAGGGAAAACTCATTTGCTAAGATTTAAACGTAACCTGGATGATGCAATTTTTGGTCTTACTAAGGCCTTAAGGGCCAAATTCAAATTTCATTCAACAAGCATCAAACATATCATACATACGAGTTCACACATTACAAATGGTTTACACCAAACCATTGCGACTCGTCTACTAGAGAGGGGGATACAACTCACACCTACACGAAGTGACTCAAAGTAAAACTCATAACTAGATAACACGGGGATCTCCGATCTAAACATCGGGCTCCTCGGGGTCTTCCTCCTCATCATCCACAATGAATCCAGCATCCTCATCATGCTCCTCATCATCAAGGTCCTCCATGAAATCATCCTCATCACTAATGAGGGCATTATCCTCCTTGCGGAGATCAATGCCTTCCTCCTCACCAAGGTGGTCCTCTAGACTCTCAATGTACTCAGTCAGCTCAGCCACATTAGCCTTCAACTCCTCAATGATCTGATCCCTCTCATCGCGCTGGCGACGAAGGCTCTTGCGATCCTTAGCAAGCATCCTGATAGTGCTCCTTGCCTCCACCAGTGCGAAGTGCTCAAGGTTGGCCTTGGTATGGGCATGATCGGCCTCCTGCTGAGTGGAGTACAGCAAGAAGTCCATGTGATCGATGTAGGTACTCGGCTCATTTTGCCTTGGCATGTTTGCGGGACGCCCGTCCGCATCACGCCGAGCAAAGTTCCTAAAGCGCTCCCCCTGGACCTCCTCCACATGCAGTCCGCACAAGCGGGCGTGCATCTCCTGCATACCTCAGACCAAACCATCGGCCCAAGTGTTCTCCACAAGCTCAAACTTGATCCTTGGAGAACTTACATCTCCCTTCTTGCCACGGCAACTGGCCCTGATAAGCCACCGTAGCTCTCCATCCGGGTCCTCATTGAGCACGGCTCCCTTGAACTCCGGATACAGACGATGCAGGAACAAGGTCAGGGTGGTGAGGTCGCGCTCGAAACAAAGGCTGCCACCATGGCCCAACTGGTACTGCTCAGTGAATACCGGGGCCATCTACAAAATTTTAGATTAGATTAAGTTAGTGCTCAACTCAAGTGTGTAAAATTTTAAGTAGGCAAAAACTGAAGCATGTACAAAACTTTGCAAATAGAGAGGAGAAGACTTAGCAATTTCAAACCATTACTTATCTCTTTGTTTTTGTAAAAAGTTTCATTTAACGCCCATTCTAACTAAGGTCTCCTATGGTCAGCCTAGGCTCTGATACCAACTTGTGACACCCATGAATTTATCACAAATTCGAAGTGCCCGTTACGTGTTCCACCACAATCCCAGAATCATTGTTGTGATACACATAACGTAGTTGGTAACCAGTTCCATAGACATTACAATACGATGGTTCAAATACAATGGTCATAGTGACCAAGTTCATATTACAACACAATATAGCAGCGGAAAATAACGTCTTCGGGTCCATGCCTTCACCCTACAGGCAATGGCGACTCATGGAGACGATCTTAGTTCTGATACTCTTCTTCATAACCTTCCTCCGGATACTCTTCCCCATAGTCTGGCCAAGTTGATAGCCAGGGACACAGCCATGAGTACATTGGATGCACTCGCAAACCATCTTATAAAGGAAATGATGAAGTAGATTGCAAGGTTGATATGGTGGACTAAGCACTAAGTTCAGTTGCAAAAGCTAGTTTTGTTTCCCAAGAATGTTCATTGGTAGAAAAGAGGTTTAGTTCTCTAAATTCAATCTAAAGAGGAACTTCAAGTGTGTCAAGATCAATGTCAAGTCAAGTCATGTCATTCACCAAGTTCACCATAAGTTATTATCATTCTTGACAAAAGTCAATTACAGCTTGCCAACTGTCCATAACTGAGGACGCGGCTATTCGAATAGTTTTGAAACCTCTGCAGAGGGGTACACTTTACCCACAAGATTCGATAGATCTGCCGGGAGAAATCCACGGACCGTCATACACAAAGTATGCGGGGTTCAGATAATCAAACAAACTCTTTCAGTTGCTCACTCTAGTATAGGATCCTTCCCTAGAGCCCGAGACACGGACATCTCCGTTCCGGCGTCTCTAGTTTTGCCCGCTCCGGAGTGCCGGATGAATGGAATTTCTACTCGGTTCAGAAGTACCCGCGCATGGTGCACTCCTATAAAAGATGATACAAGACCTCCCATACTAGGGTGAACAAGCTACGGACTAAGCCCCTTCCCATTTAGGGGTAATGTGGTCGTACGGTAATGGTTGGCTCACATGGTACATCACTTATTATCATTTAGCAAATACATTCCATAGTCCTTAGTCAATATTATTTTCCTTCATAAAACCATCATGTAGGAGGGATCTCCAATTCAAGTGTTCAAGTTCAAGTCACCAAGTTCAAACGGGGTTCCACTTAGAGATTGCCTCAATTTTATTAGCGACTAAGCAACTATACGGAGTGATGATACCACTAAAATAGGGTTGGATAAACTCAGCTTGATGCTCTTGCTAAGCAAGATATCACTACACATCTATCATTCTACTCTAGCAATTCAATCATGCAATTTACTTAAAACAGGTAAAATGCAATAGTAAAACTAGGCATGTGGAGTATGATTCAAAAGATGGCTTGCCTTGGTTGGCAAAGTGTCCGGGATAGTCTTCTTCTTCTTGATAGAATTCCCCCTCAATATCCTCCTCCACAACACTAGAGTCTAATAACGAATAAACACCAAACACACAATCACTACATAATGCTAACAACATACCAAGCACACATACTTGTTTTCAAACAATAGCCTCATGTTGGATTGTATTTGAATTGGTTTGCACGTTTTCTTCCAAGTTTGCATTGAGTGTGCAAGTTAAATTTTCTACCAAAAGCCATGTGTGGTTTACCTTTTAAGTGTGGTTATGAAACTAGGGTAATTAGGGCTAGTTCAAGTGGAGATTGACTAATTAAGTAAGTGGTATTGTGGGAAACTTAATTCTAAGTGTATAAAAGAGATCTATCATTTTATGCTTCAAACTAAATTTGGATTAGGATCTAATTGGTACCACTAACAAGGTTTGAGTTGATTAAGGTTGACTAAACAGTAGGGGGTTAATTAGTGAGTTCACAAACCAAGTTTCATAATTTTTGGAGGCTTAACAAATTTCTAGAATTTTCCTATGCTTACTAAAGCTATGGTCCAAGTATTCTTATTTATTTAAATCCCTATCTCAAATTGAATTCTAACCATTTCTGGAGTGTAGATCATTTTCTAAGCTTTCCAACGCATATTCATTTGCTAGAATTGGATTTGTAAATCTCTTGGAATTAAAGTTTGAAAATCATATCTGAAACTTATTTGGAATAATTCAAACGGGCGGGAAATTAAATAAAACGAATCGGACCAAATTCGAACTGAACTGGGCTGATTTCAAACTAAACCCGAACGGGCCGGCCCAGAAAACGATTCGCCCGGGCGGGATAAGTTTCTAATTTTCAAACCTGACAGGTGGAGCCCACCGGTCAGGTCACTTAACGCACAGAACCTGTACGCGACCGACGGATCGAGATCTAATGGCTCACAGGCATCGTCTTCCTCGGCTAGGGCAGGGCTCACCGGTGTTTGCAGGGATGAGAGTTCGACGGCGAGGGCGTGATGGAGAGGAAGCAGAGCTTGACGGCGGGGTAGCAGATCGACGGCGGCGGCTCCGCTCGTCCACCTCGTACCAGCAGCAGCTCCAACGGCGGCCGGAGTCTCCCGGAACGTGGCGGCGCACGCTCACAGAGATTGGACGCCTTCGAGGGAGAGAGGAAGAGAGAAGAGTGGGGATCGGTTGCGGGGAGTGTGTGCTTCTTCTGGGGGTCGACGGGGGGTTTTTATAGGCTCGGGAGCCCGGGGGCAAGGGCGGCCAGAAGGTGGCCAGTGCGGGGGCCCTGGCGGTGTGCAAAGGCCACGCCGGGCACGGTGGCCTCGGGGGCGTGCTGGAGGGGTGTTGTTTCGGCTGCGGAGGGCTGTGGGTCGGCTCTGGCGCGGTCATGGCGGTCGGCATCGTGCAGGAAGAGGAGAGACAGATAGGGGGGTCCTGGGCGCGTTCCTCTCCTTTCCTCCACTTCTCACGGCTCGGGTCGGGGCAGAGGGAGCTGGGGTCGACCGCGGGAGTCTCCACGAGCATGGCTACAGGCACGAGACGAACGGGAGCAGTGATCTTCACAGTAAAATTAATTTTCCCCGATTTTTGTTCTCCAGGTGTTCGGTCAAATGCCCGCAAGAAACTTAAATTCGAATTTTTGAAATTTTTCACTTTGGGTGGTCAACATAATAGACAAGGTTTCCAGAGATATTTTTGCTCTGAAGAAATAACATGTTTTGCAAAAAATTTGTATTTGAAAATAGGGTATTGTCACTGTTTCAGATTCAATCTTTGGCTGAAGTTTGAGTGATGTTCTGATTTGAATTTTGGTTAGAAACTTCTTGGTTGAGTTAGTATATAACTTGGTCAAGATCAAGTAACTGGCCAAACCTTTACTTGAGTTACAGATTTCTTATTCTAAGTGTCCAAAGTAGGGTAGTCAATAATAATTTCCAGATCCACTTATTCTTCTCTTATTCTTTCTTTCTTTTGTTTCTGGTTTCTTTGGTTCTTATAATTCTTCTCAATTGCTTCTGTTGGATAAGTTAGAATTAACTAACTATTGCACAACAAATAATAACACACATGAAATCATAAAACACATACAATAGGAAATACATGCATACATGCAATAATAGATAAAAAGTTTTATCTTGGCCCAAAATTTGGTACTTTAATTCATAGGAAGTAGATTACAAATTTCTGAGTTGTTACAGGTACCTAACCCTAGTCCATGACAAGTGGGACCAGGTCCAGTCAGCTGCCATGTTGGCAGAGACAAGTCAAAATATTGACTGGGAGGTTGACCTCACCGTCGGCGAGCAATCCGGTGACGGTGATGATGCTGGAGGGCTCCCGCGGACACATACCCTAGTCTAATCGAACGAGGACACGACTACGAACCTTTTAGTGGCGGCTCTAAGACCAAATGGTCACCGGGGCACTGCCGCCGACGACCACCTACGGCGGCGCACTCCGGCTACTACTCAAACACAAGCTTCCGACGTCGATCTAGAGAAACGAAACAACCAGAGGATGCGCAATCTCACCCTGGTCGCGATGTGGTGTCTGAATAGGTCAGGGATGGTCGGGGTTGAGGGCATCGCCAAGATCTCCGACGAACTGCTGCAGAAGGGAACCCGTCGATGGCGTTGATTGGAGAAGACCTAGCCCAATTCCTTCCTTTAGGATAATCTTTGGAACCCTCCGGAGCTTCAGAGATACTCACTCGAGCTTGGGGTGGCTTCAATTGCCGGTAACCCAACGAAGCTCTGGCAAGGACCATCGGTAACTGAGATAGAGAGGAAGAGAGAGGAACTGAGGCGGAGCTAGGGTTTGGCGGCGGCGTGGGGGCTTCTTATAGGCCTCGGAGGGCGGCAGCGTTGATCTTGATGCAGCGAGAGCGGCGAACGGCATCCCCCAGGACACCGAGCTACTTGACGCCGCCGAGGAAGACGATGACCTCGTCTAATTGTAAACCGAAACGGTATCCAGGCTGGGCCGGTTAAGTGGGCCGGTTCGATGGGCTTTGGTCTGGTAAGCTTTTCCCTATATTTTTTTCCTGTTTTAGTTTCTTTTCTATTTTCTGTTTTGTTTTCTTTTCCTTTTTTACTCATTTTCTATTTTGAATTTTACTAATTGAATTTCACTTCTGTTTGCAGGTTTTGAGTTTGGGATACTCCTATAATATGTAGCTGATATTGTTGGTTTAACACATGTTGTTAGATAAACCTTATATTGCATTTGCACATAAGATATTCTATGTATTATTTATAATAAGTTCTAGATGATCTAGTTAACCTCCTATGATACTCACTGGTTGAGATACATACATGCAGGTGTTCATTTAAATGAAAGGGGTGCTTTTCTTAAGGTGGTGTTCTGGCAATTAATTCCACACATGCTCTTGCAAAGGATATGGTATCTAGTTAATTTGGCTATATGCAAAGATGCATCTCAAATAACATGTAAGTGAGGTGTTAGAGTGTTTACTAAATTATCTTAGCATGCTAGGTTATCTAAGCATTCACACAATTTAACTATTGGTGTGTTCAGTAGTTAATGATAGCTAAAGATAATGTTCTACCCTTTGTTATGCAAGTGTAGGTGTATGAATATTATGCATATGTTGATAGTAATTTCTTGGTACAGACATATGCATGATATGAATAGCTACTCTACATTTTCTGGGTTTGATTTGCTTCCTAGTAAATTTACTTGTTGGTTCTTGGTGCTCATATGATCATTTAGATGTATGTGATATGCCCCTAAATCATGTATATGTTTTTAGTAGATGATTTCTAACTAGAGGCATATATTTCTCTTGCTTTATGGTGAGTTCTTCCCTTTTCCCATTAACTACACTCCTCTCCTCTCATACTAGACCAACCTGGTGGTCTTGTGAAGCTTGTTCTTCGGTAAATCTGATAAACCTGCATCTTGTGGCATGCCTGCACCTCCTAGCTGCTTGACCTAATTCCTAATTGAACTAATTAACCATTTGGCCTTGGTCTAGCTGGTTTGGTTCTTGTGGTTGTGCTGGTGGTGGTGAATCCTGCCCTGTTGCTCAACTCATGAGCAGGGTGGATTGTGTGGGGGTGTTGCTGGTGTGATGGTGGTGTTGCTTGGTGTGATGGTGGTGTTTCTTGGTCCTATAGAATGTATGAAATGGCCCAAATTCGTTGGTGCCCTCATACCATGATTTTATGGTGTCAAAATGGATACCATGGGGTTCCTTTTATAGTGTTTTGAAGTCCACCACAAGTTGACACCTCAAGTGGTGACTCTTGTTTTCATTTGGTGAGTAAGCTAGTTGTTGTCAAGCTCTCATGCAAGAGCATTACTTGGGGTTTAAGTAAAAGAAGATATTTTCATGTGGATAACTATGAACATTACTTGGGGTTCAAGTAAAGGAAGATATTTTGAAATGCATTACTTGGGGTTCAAGTAAAGGAAGATATTTTGAAATGCATTACTTGGGGTTCAAGTAAAGTAAGATATTTTCAAGTGGATAACTATCCTAGGTGGCATAATGATTATCCTCTAATAATCTTTATTTTGGACAACCAAGTGGAATTTGGCAATAAATGGATTTGTGGTTGAGTCAATTCATATTCTTATACATATTTGTAATTCATAATTGAATTGTTATCAATTGATGTGGTATTAATTGTTTGGAAGTTTAACTTCCAAAGTTCATATTTGAAATGATCATGTTATTTTGAATTATGCACATTGTCATATCTTATTTGTTCCTATTATAAGTTGTGCTCAAAATATCCAAAGTTAGCAAAGGTCATGTTCAAATTTTAAGTGATTTGATTTGATTTCACCAAGGCATGATCATAAGAGTTTCAAAATGATCATAGTTATTTTTATTCAAATAGTTTGAACTATTTAAGGTAATGTAAATGAGTTCAGTTTTGTTATACCTCATATAGTTAATAAGTTATGATTTAAATAAGAATGTGTGGCTTTTACGCACTTTAGACCTTGTGGTTTACCAATTTTGGGTAACAAGTTTAAGAGTGAATTATATAATACCCAGAAGTACTGGATAATTAGTTAAGTGGTTAAACTCTATTGTAAACTCCTCTAATCAACTTGGTACTAGTTAAACTCCACTACCACTGAGTTTATAATTTATACCCTAAGGTTCTATCTCAAGAGACAGGAATGACATTGGATTTGATATAGGCTTTCTCCTCCTGTCTTGGAGATGAATGGATTTAAATGTGAAAGATTATGATAATCAAGATATGAGAATAAGGTAGATTAAGAGTCAAGGTAAGACTTGTGTTGTCTTCCTTTAAGCTATGAATGGCCTCAATGATTTAGGTTTAAGAAATACCATGTGATCATGGTAGGATTGGATATAAGGTCCTAAGTAATGTGTTAACATATTAGTTCTACCTCACATTCATCTCTTTTAGTTGTTGTAATTATCTCTACCCAAAAAAAGGTTGTTAACAACGATCATGTTGAAGTTTATCGCACTTCAGTTGATGAGCTACTTCAATTCCATCAACTCAAGAGAAGTTTCAATCACTTTGATGAGTTTTATTTAAAAGCGCGAAAATTTCCCAGATTTTCTATGCATGAATGCAATGCACACTTCTATGTTCTCTCTATTTCTAGCCTCACATCCTGGGATGTTACAGACTCTCCCCCTTAAAATCAACTTTGTCCTCGAAGTTCGAACTCTCTTACGTTTGGGCTGAGCATATCGTCGATAACATCTTGCTTGCAACTCCTTTTCCAACTGATTGGATATAGATGATATCTTTGTTCAGAGTATCTCTTAAATCTTCTATCTCCGGCTCTGAACAATTGTTACTTGAATGAGTCCTATGTTGTTGACGAGGGTTAACTCGGCAAATGTCCTAGATGAAGGACTTAGGATCGGGGGAAGAGGGCGTCGGATGAACTCGAAGGTAAAAGTTAGTCAAAATAAGTGTATATCGAAAGTAAACGTGGGTGTTCAACCTGGCTTGCTTTCAATCTGCCCCACACCGTCCCCTCCTGGCCCCTATATATAGGTGGCCAGGTCTCAAGGATCGGGTAGGGTCCGATACAGATTACAATATCGACATATGGTAAGAACTCGTATTCGACTATCATTACAATTGGGCCTAGCTTAACGGGCCTCAGGGGTACTCAACTAACGGGATCTATTAACTATACCCTTGTCAGTAGCCCCTGAGATTCTACCAGAATTGCAGATTTGGGTTGAATCTCTAATCTTCAAATCTTTGATCAATACTTCGATATCTTCAAATCTTTGACTTGGTCTTTCGACTTACTTTCATAATATATTTTTTCTCGCAAGGGGTTTTGATGAACAAGCCTGACAACTCTGATGGATCAAGAGGTCATTTAACTGCCGGAACAGACACTTGTCACCTACTTCAAATTCAATCCCCTTGGATTTGAATTCGGGATACTGGTCAAACCCATTCTTTTGCCGCATTTAGGACTTACAAAGAATGAATCCCAGTGATTCTCAAGGTACCCAGTGCGTCCACCAGGATTTTCTTCGCGTCGTAGACATGGATACATACCAGCAGAGTGCATCCATGTGCGTATACCAGGCCACACAGGATAGATCCCGGGGTCTTACCTTCGTGATAAATCACGGCATTCGAGTTTTGTTGCGATAACGCAACTCGAGAATCTTATATCGCAGCCAAGTTTTGACTGATAAAATCAAAGAACTCTGAACTTAAATTAACTAACTCTAATTCCCTCCCGATGGGAGTAGTCTCTTCGCATTTTGTCGACTATATAGTCGAAGTTTGTATGATATACTTTCTTCATCCTCGATACTGACTATCTCATCCTCTATCGGGCGCGCGCTCAGCGCTCCCGATGGGAGTAGCCCCCGAGGCTATGTTTGAATAATTGTAGTCAAGCATAGGCTCAAAAATTCTCTTCGTCTTCTTTCTTGTAATTTCTCCTGTTTACCAGCCCCCGAGCCCAAGGCGAGGTCTTTTATATCGTGCAACCACACTCTCCCCTTCTTATTTTTTCTCCTTTTGGTATTTATCGTCTGCTACATGCAGAATTTAACTCCTTTGTAGAATATGTTTATGGGCCTTGCTTATCACGGGGCCCGATAATACGTGCTTATAAATAAAGCACCTTTTGGCAAGGGTAAAAACCCTAATCAGATTCCTCCTTCGCCGCATCATCTTCTCGCTCCATCTAGGGTTTCTAGCCTTCTCCCTTTTCCACATGGCTGACGCAGATGGTTCTCGTTTGAACCTTGGCTCTCCGGTGGCGCCGCGAGGTCAGGGCCACCCTCGTGGAAGCAAGAACAAGAACAACACAACTCCGGCCGCCACAGGATCGTCATCGGCCGCTCCTGTCAAGCGTCGTCCCGGCCGCCCACCTGGTAGCAAGAACAAGCCTAAGGTGACTGGCGCTGCCCCAGGTCCAAGCGCTCCATCTCCTGCTGCGCCCGCTGCCCCTGCTGCTCCTCCCAGAATCTTTTCTTTCTTCTGCATTGCCATGGCACAGTGCCGCGAAATTCAGCGTCTGCCGCTGAATTTCACCAAGTTCATGGATGGGCGAGAGCTGCGAGAAGCGGTTCTCCACGAACAATCTGGCAGTGGGACTCCATATGAAGTGGAGGTTTGGTATGATGGCAACGGCGAACAATACTTTAAGGGTGGCTAGTCGCGGTTTGCAGAAGACCACGACATCCATCAACGCTTCTTCATGACCTTCGACTTCCATATCGGCACGTCAAAGTTCGACGTGAAGATCTATGACAGCACTCAGTGCCAGAAGGAGTATGAAGCTGAAGTCCACTTTCATTAGGATATGCTTTATATGTAATTTCTTTTGATAATATCCTTGCTGCCGTGCCATATGTAATGAATATTCGTACTTTGTTTTGATGTTTTTATTAGTACCATGAAAACAAATCATTGTTCTGAGGTATGCTTTCTCTATATCGGGTTCTTTGCGAACCAATTGGTATGAAGAATATCGGGTTGTCTGCACAACCTTATAGTGAAAAAAGATCTCCATGTCGTGATAAAGGTTTCTTTCGTACGACCCAAGGGTTGAAGCCCCCGAGCGGAGAAGTAGAAATACTTGTACGATTTTGTCGAGTTCAACCCAAAGAACCCGACCTATGGCCTCATGTTCTGGGTTCAAAAGGTTAACTCGAGTTTAATGACACCAATAGATTTATTCTACGCGTAAAAACGTCATAGCTGCTCCGCATTCCACGGGTTGCCCTCGTCTTTTCCTGTCTTCTTATCTTGTAGTCGATAATCTCCTCCTGGTATGACTTCTGTAACGATGTAAGGTCCCACCCAAGGAGACTCTAATTTCCCGTGGCTGTCTTGCCTGAGTCGCAAAACTAGATCTCCCACCACCAAGGATCGTGGATGAACTCGACTACTGTGGTAATTTCTTAGACTCTGTTGATATTGCATGGCCCTTTCTAATGCCTTATCTCTTGCTTCATCTAGTGCATCGACATCGTCTTGCAATGCTTCTGTTGATGTTGTTTCGTCGTTTGCCGTCACCCTTGGAGCCTCGTGCGTAACTTTGACTGGAAGCACGACTTCTGCGCCATGGACCAGGAAGAAAGGAGTTTCTTGAGTTGCTGCGTTGGGCGTGGTTCTTAGACTCCAAAGAACGGAGGGCAATTCATCTACCCAAGCACTCTTGGCTTTCTCGAGAGGTGCTAAGAGCCTCTTTTTTATCCCACTACATATCAGGCCATTTGCTTTTTTGACTTGCCCATTTGTCTTTGGGTGCGCCACAGATGCGAATTTGAGTTTGATTCCTAGTCCTTCGCAGTAACTCTTGAATTCCTTGGAAGTGAAGTTTGTCCCATTGTTCGTGATGATGCTATATGGTACGCCGAAATGGAACACTATTGACTTGATGAAGTTGATCGCTGCTGTTAAATCTTGAGTTGTTACCGGGGCCGCTTCCACCCACTTGGTAAATTTATCGACTGCTACTAGCATGTAAACATGTCCTCCTGGCCAAGATTTGTGCAACTTTCCCTCCATATCGAGGCCCCATTGTGCAAAGGGCCAGGATAATGGTATTGGCTATAGCTCTGCTGCTGCTGCATGTGGTCGAGATGCGAATCTTTGGCATGCTTCATACTTCTGGACTATATCTTTCGTGTCTTCGATGGCTGTTAACCAATAGAATCCTGCACAGAACACTTTTGCCGCTATTGCCCTGCTGCTTGCATGATGGCCGCACACTCTGCCATGTATATCTTTTAGTATTACTCATCCTTCCTGAGGCGTTACACAATGCTGCAAAACGCCGGTAATACTTTTCTTGTATAATTTCCCCTGCAACACTACAAATGCTTTCGATCGTCGAGTTATCCTCTTGGCTTCTACTGCATCTTCTGGTAACTGTTTATTTATCATATACGCGAGATACGGCTGCATCCAGGTTTCTTCTATCATCATGCCTTCCTCGGGTTCCAGCGCAGCCCCCCGAGCCTGCTGCAGTAGTTGAACTTTTGATACTTTTTATTGACCTTTCTACTATTTCCTCCCAGAATACTCCAGATGGCACGGGTAGACACTGGGACCCGATATTTGCTAAGTTGTCGGCTTCTTGCTGCGTGTGATGGCGTGTGGTTAACATGGGAGCAGACTGTCCTTGTGCGTGGTGGATAACCAGACCGTTGGGAACCCCAAGAGGAAGGTATGATGAGTATAGCAGCTAGTTTTCCCTCAGTTAAGAAACCAAGGTATGTCGATCTTGGAGAGGAGAGACAAACGACTGAAGGTGATGCTTGCTAGCTTGTGACAGCTTAGGACAATTTATATATGGCGCCTCGTCCAAGCTTTGCTTGCTAGCTGCAACGCGGAACCTGCACACACACAACCAAGTACTTTGCTCCCAACTTGCGATGAGGTTGGCAATCTCACCGGTTTGCTTGAAACAAAGGTTATGAGCGTATCGAGTGGAAAAGAATATAGTATGCGAGTAAAGTAAACAGTGCGAGTAAAGTAAACAGGTGATAGCAATATGATGGAAATAGGACCGGGGTCCATAGTTCATTAGTGGTGTCTCTCCATAAGATAAATAACACATGCTGGGTAAACAAATTACAGTTGGGCAATTGATAGAATAAAGATAAACGTGATATGTCAAGAAGATCACTATGAGATTTACTCTGGGCATTACAACAAAATACATAGACCGCCATCCAACTGCATCTATGACTAATAATCCACTTGTGGTGAATCAATCCGAGAACTCCACAAGTATTAAGTTGCGAACAACAGATAATTGCATTAAGCAAAGTGTGTAATGTAAACGAAGCATATGCCCTTGAGCATATGAATGTTGTTTTCTCCCTAGTAGCAACAGCACATCTACAACCTTAGAGGTTTCTGTCACTCCCCCAGATTAAATAGAGGCATGAACCCACTATCGAGCATAAATACCCCCTCTTGGAGTCACTAGCAACTACTCGGCCAAGATAGCTACTAACGACGGAGAGCATGCAAGATCATAAACAACATAGAGATAACAAAAGATAATATTCAGTACAGCAACTTAATCATAAACACCAATATTCATCGGATCCCAACAAACCAAACATGTAGAATTATATAACGGTGATCTCAATCATGTAGGGCAGCTCATGAGATCTAAACATGAAGCACATGGTGGATGAGACAACCATCTAGCTACTGCTATGGACCCATATTCCAAGGTAGACTACTCACTCATCGCTCCGGAGGCAAGCATGGCGATGAAGAAGACCTCCGGTGCGATTCCCCTCTCCGGCAGGGTGCCGGGAAGAGCTTCTGGACCCTCCCGATCTTCGGGTCGACGGTGGCGGCGGATCGCGATGTGTTCTGGAAAATTGATCGGGTACTTAGGTTTTTTCCGTCGGGGGGTCTTTATAGGCGAAGGGGCGATGTCAGAGGAGGGACCAGGTGGCCTCACGCCAGGCTCGCGCGGCCAGGCCCCTGGCCGCGCCAGCTAGGCGTGTGGGCCCCTGGTGGCCCACCTCCTACTCCTCTTCGGATCTCTGGAAGCTTCCGGGTAAAATAAGACTTCAGGAACTTGTTTCGTCCAATTCCGAGAATATTTCCTGTGTATCACTCTGAAACACAAAAACAGCAGAAAATAGGGAACTGGCACTGTGGCAACTCGTTAATAGGTTAGTTCCGTAAAATGCATAAAAGTGCCACGAAGTGTAACGAAACAATAGGCAAATGGTGTAAAAACAAGCATGTAGCATCAAAAATTATAGATACGTTGGAGACGTATCAAGCATCCCCAAGCTTAACTCCTGCTCGTCCTCGAGTAGGTAAGTGATAACAAAAGAATAATTTTTGAGGTGACATGCACCTACACAATCTTGATCATGTATGTAAGCATTTGTGAGCTGGGATCATAGGAACTTAAAACATGGGCATGAAAGATATAATCTTGACAATAAGAACTTAGCAACCATGTTGTAAACATGCAAATGAACACAAACAAAAGATCATGAAAATGAAACAATGAAAGTCAAACATGTGTTCAAATCATAAGGAAAAACATACAAATGGTTTTCAGCTTGTCCTTCAAAGAGAGCAAAACATAAATGCATAGGACACCTTCAAGTTTAAGAGGGCGACTAGATACAAATAATTTAAGAACAAGTGAAACCAATAATATGAATCAATCAATGAACTTTGGGACAATGCATATCACACTAAGAATGACAACTATGCTCTCTTAATGGTGCATAAAGATAGAAGGTGGTGACTCAACATAAAAATAGAAGAAAGGCCCTTCGCAGAGGGAAGCAGTGATTGCAAGTTTTATAACCTTCAAAAATTATGGTACTTACCGGCTTTGAGCTCTCATTGCCCCCATCATAAGCATCTTGAATGGTTAAAGTTAATGCGACAACAATTATGATGCATATGCTTGACAAATCATAAGTTGAAAACCTCATGTCCCGTGAATACGAGTACCCAAACCTCATGCTACTTTACTTAGAGTCCCAAGCAAGGCTCTTGTCATTGTAAGTATATGCATATCATTGAGAACCGCCAATGGGGTACCTCCGTGCCCGATGACATGGAACAAGCCCACACCAAAATGACAGGACAAGCAGACAATGAACACCTCGACATCTCTTTTATTTGCCTTTTGTTTAGCTTTTTATTGTGAGATGCGTCGTCGAATGTTCACCATGGGTATGCTGCAAATTTCCACCATGAATTATGCATGGCTTAGATTGGCGGCCTGGCGTTTCCCTAACACATATACAAACTCCATGATCCCCACAAGATTCCCAATTCATTTCACACCGCGGGCATCCATAAACAAAAGATCACGATATCAACTCAAATAAGAAGTGCAATGTTGAAAGCTTGCCCCATGACAGCATGGCTGGGCTAGAATCCAACTTACAACTTGCAAGCGTAACAACTCAACATAAGAGACCACAATTTCAAATTTTTAAGAACAGGAAAAAGTAAAGTGTGCCTTCCGGTTCGTGAGAGCTTTACTGACCGAATTTCGCATAACACTGGTAAGAGTTTAATTTGAAGAGAAAATAAAAGCAAGTCAAATTTACTTGGAATAGCAAATTGCTAGTAGGTATGTATGGTGGACACTTTGGAAAACTTTGGCTTTTAGGAGTTGGATGCATGAGTAGAGCTCATACTCAGTACAAGGCGAGGGCTAGCAAAAGACTGGGAACGACCAACTAAGAGAGCAATAATGGCCATAATCATGCAAAGTGACAAAGCGACATTAAAAGAAGCATAAGATGGCATCAAAAGTCAAAAACTAAATGATCATGATGGCTATTGGCGACTTTGTAAGAGTCTAACATGTGTGAGCATGCGCCAAGTCAGCCCAAATAAAGCATCAAGGAGAAAACCAAAATTATGCTTCCATACAATAAAAACAACGCATGATTTTTTTCAAAGGCTCATTAAGCAATCTCAGTTATTTGAGACAAGTCATGCTACAGAAAAACCACTAAGCATACTATCAATGTTGGGGATATACCAAATAGGTATACCAGCGACGTAGTCCTAAATCAGCAAGCCAGGGTGGCCCATCAGGGGTGGTATGGCGGATTCGCCATACCGGGCGGCCCAGTTGCTGAAGTTGGCACGGCGGTACTGGATGCAGGCGCTTATGGCGGATCCGGAGACAGGTCCATGGCGGGCTACTAGCGGTGAGCTTATGGCAGATCCGGATGACGGCCCATGGCGGGTGACCTTGTAGCGTACGCGCAGGACTTAGTCTAGGACTCCAAGTTGTATCCGCTCCGGTACCAACGTGGAGCCCACGCCAGGCGCCTTTATAAGCCCGGCGTGGAGCAGCCCTTGAGGCATCAGACTAATCTTACGGCCAATCGCATAGCGAAACAGCCAACCTCATCATTGTAATCGAGCACTTGTTGCCATATAGTGAGTTATAGCAGCACGTAGGGTCTCGCCACCGTTGCGGGATCTGAAGCTGGGTAAACTCGTGCTACCACCGTCCTGGATCGCTCCTCCGTGTTCACCCCCTTCCACAAACCGCCATACCCCTACCTCTATGGCAGATCTGTTGACGAAACCACGACAGTTGGCGCCCACCGTGGGGCTAGGCGCGTCTGGAGCGCGGATCCAGGCGGGATCCGCCTTTGCAGGCATCGGCGACACCGTCGCCATCGGGCGCGTCCTCTACGATTCCGGCTTCCCCATCGTCCCAGCGGATAACCTCTGGGTGCCGGCTAGAGAAGACCCTGCTTGATTCACCGTCATCCCAATTGGAGATATCCATATCTTCATTGGAGAGACAAACCCTACCCCCGCTACGGAAACCAATTTTTGGCGGATTGGTATGGCTGAAATCCCCAAACGGACCGCTTTCGAGCTGGATACGGGGGAGGACTCATCTGATCTGAAACTTTCTAAGTTGCCCAGATCGGATCTGAAAAGTAATCCCACCCAGCCCGCCCTAGAGGTAGAGGAAGTGGTGGAAGACCGCAGTGAATCCGCCATGAGTAATCTGGCGTTAGAGACACCGCGGTACTGCCTTGTTGCGTTCGCAGGTATCACTTCGGGATCTACCTCCAATGGAGAAGATAGCCCAGGTGAATCCATCCTAGAGGCACTTAACGAAAGTGGTGAATCGGATGACTGGGACAGCAAAGGCTATGATTCTGACCATTACGATGCCGCCATGAGGAAACTCGAGGCGGAATTGGCGCAGCAGGCACTTGAAGAGCAACAAGCAGCGGCCAAGCAGGTGTTTGTCACCAACAAAGGAGATGATGCTGGGCAGACAACCGGCGATCCGCCATCTCAGGCAGTCCACGACGGAGATGCCGGCAATGAGCAGGGTAACCCGCCACCAGCCGCCGATCCCGCTGCGGAACAACTTCCTGAGATCCACGGCGGACCCAGGCCTCTGCAACCCGCCATCCCCGTGGACCAGCACCCGGAAGACTTCACGACCCCGCTGGACAAGGTCGTCTACGGAACTCTAGCAGATCCAATCACCCCTGACTATGTCAGAGATGTGAACGATCTCGAGAAGAAGAGGTGGGCACTCCTCAAGGAAGCAAAGCGAGTCGAGAAGATGGGCCAGCAGGTTGATGACGACATTGCTAAGGCTCAGGACACGCTGAAGCGCGCAAGGAACATGGAAGAGAAGTATGCCACTCTCATTCAGAACCAGATCAATGAGGGGGGCCACCCGCAGCTGGTACGAAACCTCGAGTTCACCGTACCAACATCAGAAACTCTGGCCAAGATGTACATCAAAAATCCGCCATACGTGGACAAAAACCGCGATGAAGTTAGGGCTATCCCCATCGAGAACATCGTGGCCGCAAAGGAGCTATTGGAGCATAACAAGAGTCCAGCAGCCCTAGAGACGGCGGTTAAACTGATGACCAAAGCATTAGTGCAGCAGGAAAAGGCTACGTCGTCACGGCGGCTCGAATCTGATCCTGCGCTATGCAGGTCCAGTACTGCCTCTAAAGCTCAGGGGGCTGGCAATAATGGTGGACGTCCTAACAACGAATCTCATACCGGATCCTCGGAGATCCGAAGAAGAGAAGCTCGCAATCGGAGACACGCCATCCCAATATCCTCCGATGACAAACCACATGGCAAAGGCCCACAGAGAAATCCATCGCCACCCCGCAAGAACTACCCGGCTTACGGATACCAACAAGCCACTGCTGCTCCCCGCCATAAGACCAACATGCCGCCGCCAAAGCATAAGACGTTCGAAGTCCCTAAGGGAGGAATCGTCATACGCGACAATGATGGCAAACGAGGACGAAGCCGTGATGCTGGACGCAGAGACGATCCGCCACGATGGGAAAACAGCAGGGATGGCGGATCCAAGAGAAGGGACCGATCTCGCCATGACGACGGCGCGCATCGTGATGGTGACAAGGACAAACATCGCTCCACTCACCGCCACGATGACAAAGGGCAAGGCTCCCGTCGCCATAACGATGATCCATCTCCACGAAGAACGGAAGGAAGTCGTAGCTGCAGAGAACAGTCGCAGGACGGCGAGAGTAAGCGCAGACGCGACCCTTCGCCATCCCCACCAGGGAGCCCTCATGGCGGCGGCGGCGGTGGCGGCGGACCAGCAAGGTCGCGCAACTCCCGCAAGGATCCGCTAGACCAGAAGCCCTACGACGCCCGTACCCATCTAAATGAGATTGCCAAGTCTCAAACGGCCTTCTTCCTCGGCCCAAAGTGCTTTGGACAACGGATTCGTGATGAGCCCATCCCGTATGGGTTCAAAATCGAGAAAAATATCCGCCAGTACAATGGAGTCGATAGGCCTTTGACTTGGCTACAAGACTACTTCAACGCAGTACAATTCGCCGGGGGATCTCCCAATGTTGCTGTCCGCTATTTGCCCCTGATGCTATCCGGCACTGCGAGGCAATGGATCAACGACTTGGCCAAAAACTCCATCCAAACCTGGTTCGATATGCAAACTGCGTTCACCGAAAATTTCGAGGGGACTTACAAGAGACCCCACAACATTGGTGACCTCCAACGGTGCCGACGAGCTGACGACGAGACCTCCCGAACTTTCCTCACGCGATGGCTGGATATGAAGAACTCCTGTGAAGGGGTTACTGACGAATCCGCCATCCTCGCGTTTATTGACAGTTTGGAGAGAGGCCAACTTTTCCTCCATCGCCTGTTGCGGGAAAGGAACGAAGGGAAATTGACTCTAAATTCCATGATCACCATCGCAAGCAACTACGCGGCCGCTGACGACGACGCCCGCGAATCTCTGAAGGCTTCCGCCATCCAGAACACTGGAAAGCGGAATAGCAGTAACAAACGGAAGAATCCGCCAGAAGAGCCGCAGGCTCCGGACATGGTCGCCACAACCTTTGCCGACAAGGGTCAAAGTAGCCAGCGCGACAGGGGACGCGGAGGTGGCGGTGGCCAGCCGCGGAGTTCCGCAACTCCCGCTTCGGCGCCATCCGCCCCCGTGTCCTACGATGAATACCGTGATATGCCATGTTTTGCCCATCGTGACGCGTCGGGAAAGTGCAACCACACCAACCGGAACTGCAAGTTTGTCAACGACCTTAAGGCGGATCAAGAGGCTGGCTTCAAGCGCAGCCGGCGACAACGGCCTCGTGGCAAAGGAAAAGCGGACAAAGATAAGGAGTCTAGGGATGGCAGTGATATGGATGAAGACCCTGCGCCCAAACCCGCCGAAAAGGCAGAGGGTGGTGCTGGCAAGGGTAACCCAATCAAGGACAAAAAGGCGCCTTTCACACATTCCTTGGACCCCCCACGGCTAAGGCACAGAGAGCTGCTATGCGCTCACTTAATGCCACCGTGCCAAAAATCCGCCAGTATGTCAGATGGTCTGAAGTACCGGTGCACTGGAGCCGCGATGATCATCCAGAGCACATCCCAGATGGCTATTACGCCATGGTGGTATGCCCCGTAATTCATGGCTATGAGTTCTCCAAATGCTTAATGGATGGCGGCAGCAGCCTGAACATCATGTACGTGGAAACGCTGACAAAGCTCGGCCTTACCAAGACCCAACTCCGCCACAGCGCGGTCACCTTTTACGGGGTGGTTCCTGGTCGCCAAGCCAAGTCCCTCGGGTCCATCACCCTCAAGGTTGCCTTCGGTAGTGAGGAAAACTACAGAGAAGAGCCCATAACCTTTGAGGTTGTCCCGTTCAAAAGCACTTATTACGTGATCTTCGGGCGCCCAGCCTTCCACAGCTTCCATGCAAGGCCATGCTACATCTACAATCAACTGAAGATGCCAGGACCGGATGGCATAATCACCGTTTATGGCAGCTTCAGAAAGGCAAAGGAGTGCGAGGAAGGAGAAGCCGCCTTGGCGGAAGCAGTGTTCTTCGGCGAGGAGTTCAAAGAAATCCACGCCGCTACGGACCCCGCGGAGATGCCGGCATCCAAGCAGGAGGTTTCCGCCTCCCCGCCCACCTTCAAGCCTACAGTCGATACAAAACAGGTGGAACTTGTCGCTGGCGATGCCGCCAAGACCACCGCCATTGGGACGAATTTGTCCCCCGCATAGGAAAGCGCGCTCGTCGAGTTCCTCCGTGAGAACCGGGACATCTTCGCATGGCAGCCATCTGACATGACGGGTGTACCCAGGGAACTCGCCGAGCACGCTCTGCAGATAATTCCTGGCTCAAAGCCAGTAAGACAAGCCATGAGACGCTTCGGCGATGAAAAGCGCCGCGCAACAGCAAAGGAGATTTCCAAGCTGTTGAAAGCAGGCTTCATCAAGGAAGTGATACATACCAAGTGGGTGGCGAATCCGGTGCTGGTTCCTAAGAAAAACACAAAAGTTCTGCGCATGTATGTAGATTACACTGGCCTGAACAAAGCATGTCCAAAGGACCCTTTTCCCTTGCCTCGCATTGACCAAGTCATTGACTCGACGGCGGGATCGGAGCTACTGTGTTTCTTAGATGCCTACTCCGGATACCACCAGATCAAGATGAAAAAGTCCGATCAGCTCACTACGTCGTTCGTAACACCTTATGGCACATATTGCTATGTCACAATGCCATTCGGTCTGAAAAACGCAGGAGCAACGTATCAGCGCACTATGCAAAAGTGCCTGGCGGATCAAATCGGACGAAACATCCACGCATATGTGGACGACATCGCAGTTATGTCCAAGAAGCAAGATGGCCTTATAGCGGATTTGCAAGAGACCTTTGACAATCTCAGGAAGTACAACATGATGCTTAACCCAACGAAGTGCGTCTTCGGGGTCCCAGCTGGACAACTCCTAGGATTCATCGTCTCCCACCGCGGAATTGAGGTTAACCCAGAGAAGATCAAGGCAATCCTCGACATCTCCCGGCCCATCGACCTAAAAGACGTGCAGAGACTCACAGGCTGCGTGGCAGCAGTGAGCAGATTCATCAGTCGTCTTGGCGAGAAGGCTTTGCCACTCTACAAGCTGATGAAGAAATCAGACGAATTCGTCTGGACCGACGAGGCAGACGCTGCACTTAAGGATCTGAAGAGAGTGTTATCCACTGCACCAGTTCTAGCGGCTCCCGAAGACCAGGAACCCATGTTACTATACATGGCGGCAACCAATAGGGTGGTCAGCATCGTTGTCGGTGTTCTGGATACCGGGGTATCCCGGTCCACCTGCTCCTGGGCCCCGACATCGGCCCATCTTCAGCCCAGGGGAGAATCAACAATCTTCGCTACGGAGAAGACCCTCACGAGGAGGCGCCTCGTGAGGAGAACGACGACAGAAATCGCTAAGGACCAGAAGACCTCCTCACGAGCCCCTGCTGGTGAGGAGAGGAGGTACGCCCACGTCAGCCTAGCACGTTTTCGTGCGGAGCAAGAAGACAACGGGCAGAAGACCGCGTACCGCCCACGCTACCCCCGACAGGGAGGAGACCAACTTTCTCTGTGCCTGCCCAAAGCGGCACAGTGGCAGTTGGCCACCCCCCTAAATATAGCATGGACGGTGCAGGGCGCCAGAGGAGGACGTCAGCCTCCTCCACCCACTCTTGTGGACCGGCGCCGCTACACTACGAAGACCAAGTCTACAGAAGAACATAGTCTACAGCTGTCCTCCCTCCTTGGCCGTGTGTGGCAACCCCTTCCCCAAGAAGATAAGGGGAAGGAGGACCTTGACGCTATAAAAGGAGGGAGAGGCCACCCCTTAGAGGGGATGGGGTCTAATCTGATCTTCATCTTCTTCGAGCTGCTGGTTGGGCACGCAGGTTCTTCAACCTCTGGCCAACTAGAGCTTTGTAACTAAGGCCTTGTACTCCTCGCGAGGTGTCGCGTCGCAATACAAGAAGGCAGGAAGTAGGGGTTTTACCTCACCACGAGGGCCCTGAACCTGGGTAAAGCTCGGTCTCCCTCTCTGCAGTGCGTTGCGCGTCCGACAATCGAGTCTTCCGTCACTGTGTTTCATTGCGATCCAAGATCTCACACGTTCAGCCCCCTGCGTTCGAATCCTTGGGTCCGTCGCGTGGTACCCCGTGTTCTTGCGACACGAAATCCATCGACATTTGGCGCGCCAGGTAGGGGTCTATGGTGTGTTTTCTTCTAGATCTGCTTCGACATGGCCGACGCCAACGCAAGGCTCGAGCGTCTTCGCCGTCGCAACGCTGTTCGGGGGCAAACCGAGCCCATCTTCCGTCGTCATGAAGCTTCGGCCGAGGAGGAAGAGGAGGAGGATCTGGAGTCCTCCTACCTCCCGTCCGGGCGGACAGAGCCTTCGCTCTCCTTCACCGCCACCGCCACTTCTCGCGCTCGTTCTGGGAGTCAGCCGTCTCCTGCGCAGGCGCTCGCCATGGCGCAGGAGCTGCTGCGCTATCAACCCACCGACGACGGGCGTGAGGGGTGGCGCGCTCGAATCGCCGAGCTCGTCGCCATCGCCAACAAAGACCCGGCCCAGGGAGGAGCCCAGGGCGCGGGGAACCCAGATCCGGCGGTGGGGCATCGCGTCCCGGGCGCGGGAGATGGAGGGGCCAACAAGGCCAAGAAGGTGGTTTCCCGCGCCGCATCTTCGCCGCGCGGGGAGCCCAGCTGCCAAATCGTCCAACGCGCTCCGGAAGACGCACGCGTCTCCCTCGAGCGCCACCGCGAAAATCATGACCGCGCCATCGATGACATCGGCGAAGCTGGCAAGAACGTCAGGACCCCCGGCGTCCCGATCTACAATCCCGGGTGTCTTGCCCTCACTCGCCAGCAGCGCTACGTCGTCTGGCCTGACAAGTTCAAGCCAGACATCAGCGCGCATTATGATGGGACCACAAATCCTGTCGAATTCCTCCAACTCTACGTCGTCGCCGTCCAGGCTGCGCGTGGAGATCAGCGCGCCATGGCCAATTGGTTCCCTATGGCCCTCAAGGACGCTCCGCGAACTTGGCTCATGAATCTTCCTCACGAATCCGTGACGTCGTGGAAGGATTTATGTCGTCAGTTCGTTGCCAACTTCATGCCCACGTACGAGCGCCCCGCAACTAAGAACGATCTTAAAGCGGTGCGTCAGTACAAGGGCGAGACGCTTCGTCAATACATCCAGCGCTTCAGTCAGATGAGGAACAAGATTCCCAGGATCTCCAACGAGGAGGTCATCTCCGCATTCTCCACGGGCGTCTCCGACGTCAAGATGCGGGAGAAGCTGTCTGTGAATGATGAGCTGACTTCCGTCGTCAGGCTCTTCGAGATCGCCGACCGCTGCGCCAAGGCTGAGGAGGGGAGGCTCTTCGTGCACAATCTGTCGGAGGCGCCTCCCCCAAAGCCGAAGTCCAAGGACCCCAAGCGAAAGGAGGCTGCGGCCCTCGCGGCGGAGCCAGATCATAAGCAACGCCGCGGGGACCGCTCCGATCGCGATAAAGGTCGACGTCGCCGCTACTGCATTATCCACAAGAAGGACACCCACAATACCGAGGATTGTTGGATTGTCCGGAAGTTTCACGAGGAAAATGGCGTCGCCAAGCGTCGCGGGGGTGGCCGCAGCAACGGCAAGAGTGGATCCCGGGGCGATCGCCGCGACGACGACCGCGAAGAAGGTCGCCGCCGTGGGGGTCTGTCTCGAGACGATCCCGAGCCGCTGCCGCTGCCCCCACCAGCAAACGATCGTCGGGAGGAGAACCAGGGGGGCTATCAAGAGCCACGAGACTTCGTCGCTTGCCTCCTGGGTGGAGCTCAGGCTCCTCTGTCAAATCGGCACTTCAAACAGCTGTCGCGAGAGATCGCGGCGGCACAGCCCAACTTCGGCAATCGCCTGATGAAGTGGTCGACGTGCAAGATTGGCTTCGACGAGGAGGATCATCCGGCTTCCACAAGGGGCGTGGGCACAATCCCCCTCTTGTGCACGCCAACCATCAATAACGTCGCCGTCAATCGCACTCTCATCGACGGAGGGGCGGGCCTCAACATCATCTCTGTCGAGATCTTCGAAAAGATGCAGGTGCTGTACCACCGGCTCATGCCAACTCGGCCGTTCTTCGGGGTAACCGAGGGATCTACAACGCCAATTGGGCAGGTAAGCCTGCCCGTCACCTTCGGCACCCGGGACAACTACAGGACGGAAAGCCTCGACTTCGACGTCGCCTACATCGCCCTGCCATACAATGCCATCCTCGGCTACCCAGCCTTGGCTAGGTTCATGGCAGCAACGCACCATGGCTTCAACGTCCTCAAGATTCCGGGCGCCAACGGCACGATCACCGTGCGCTGCAATGAGAAGGATGCTCTCCGATCAGTTGAGCATGTCTACCGCGAGGCCGCCACCATGTTCCCCGCCGACAAAGATCTACTGGAACACTACGGCGACCTCGCGAGGAAGAAGCAGCTCGTATCCCAAGAGCGGGCTGCAGCAAAGAAGGCCTCTCTCGAGCCCCACCCTCTGGGTTCGACAGGGAAGAAGTTCGCCGCCTCTGCATCGCCTACTCCAAGCGAGGACCTGGTCCATCCGATGCTGGACATGAGCATTGGGGAAGCTGCGGTACCCTCCGGCAGGAGGCCCCAGTTTACCCAGGAGCGCTCGACAACCAAGAAGGTCCCGCTTCAGGCTGGGGGCTGAGACAACTACGTCACCATCGGGGCAGGGTTTTCCCCCAAATAGGAAAGCGCGCTCGTCACCTTCCTACGGGCAAATTCTGACATGTTCGCTTGGACTCCGTCAGATATGCCCGGCGTTCCCAGGGAGGTGATTGAGCACCACCTAGCCGTGTGCCCTCAGGCACACCCCGTGAAGCAGAAGACCAGGAAGCAAGCGCAAGAGAAGCAAGACTTCATCGTCAAGGAAATAGAGAAGCTGAAGAAGGCCAAGTTAATACGCGAGGTGGCCCACCCCACCTGGATCGCTAATCCGGTGGTCGTCCCAAAGGCAAATGGCAGTGGGCGCCTCTGCGTGGACTTCACAAGTCTCAACAAGGCCTGTCCCAAGGACCCTTACCCTCTCCCGAGGATAGATCAAATCGTCGACTCCACCGCCGGCTGCGACCTCCTTTGCTTCTTGGATGCTTTCTCCGGCTATCATCAGATCAAGATGGCAAAGGAGGACGAAGAGAAGACCGCCTTCATCACGCCCTGTGGGGTGTACTGCTACGTCTGCATGCCCTTCGGCCTGAAGAACGCAGGAGCTACATTCCAAAGGCTCATGCGTAAGGCCCTGGGGGCTCAGATGGGAAGGAATGCGGAAGCCTATGTCGACGACATCGTCGTCAAGACTCGCGAGGGTCACACCTTCATCGAGGATCTGGAGGAAACATTCATCAACTTGAGGAAGGTAAACATCAAGCTCAACCCCGCCAAGTGCACCTTCGGCGTACCGTCGGGAAAACTGTTGGGGTTCCTCGTGTCCAATCGCGGGATAGAAGCGAACCCCGACAAGGTCAAGGCCATCGAAGAAATGCGTCCTCCGTGCAATCTCAAGGAAATGCAACGCCTCGCGGGGTGCATGGCAGCCCTGGGGCGCTTCATCGCGAGGAGTGGGGAAAAAGCTTTGCCCTTCTTCAAGCTCATGAAGCGCACCGGGAAGTTCGAGTGGACTTCGGAAGCCGACAAGGCCTTTGCCGAGTTAAAAAGGTACCTCACGAGCCCACCGATCATGGTTGCCCCAACGACTTGCGAGCCCTTGCTTCTCTACATCGCGGCAACTCCAAGGACTGCAAGTGCCATTCTCGTCGCGGAGCGGGACGTCAAGGTAATCGCCAAGGAGGAGGTCACTCCTCCAAGCTCGGGGGCTCCTCGCGAGGAAGAGGCCGCTTCACCTCCCGCCCCTCGAGAGGAGCCGCCCGAGGGATCTTCACCGACCGAGCCGCTCTCTCAGAGCAACGCTCAAAAGCCTCCTGAGGAGGAGCCTTCCGAGGGTGTCGTCAAGGTGCAAAAGCCTATGTACTTCGTCAGCACGGTGCTGCGCGACGCGTGGGAGCGCTACACCATGCAGCAAAAGTTGCTCTACACCTTGCTCATCGCCTCGCGGAAGCTACGCCACTACTTCCAGGGTCACCCGATTAAGGTGGTAACCGATCGGCCCCTGGAAACCGTCCTGCGCAACCCCAATGTCACCGGGCGGGTGGCTGAGTGGGCTGTGGAGCTTCAGCCTTTCGAGATCTCCTTCGAAACTACAAAGGTAATCAAGAGCAAGGCTTTGGCCGAGTTTACTGCAGAATGGACTGATCCGTTCGTCGACGAGCCTCCAGAGGTGGAATCAACTCTCCCTGGAGAGGAGGCCCCAGGCCTCTGGGTCATGCACTTCGACGGCGCCTTCAACCTCCCCGGCGCAGGAGCCGGTGCTGTCCTAACCTCTCCCTCTAGAGACAAGCTTTTCTACGCTGTGTAGCTCTGCTTTGCGCCTGAGAACAACGTCTCCAACAACATCGCGGAGTACGAAGGACTACTTGCCGACCTAAGGGCAGCAAACGCTTTGGGCATCAAGCGCCTCATCGTCAAGGGAGATTCACAGCTGGTTGTGAACTTCTCGAACAAGAGCTACACTCCAAGGGATGAGCACATGGCGGCTTATCTCGAGGAGCATCGAAAGATGGAAAAACGCTTCCAAGGCTTGGAGCTGAAGCACATCCCGAGGGGAGAAAATGTGGAAGCCGACGAGATCGCCAAGCGCGCCTCTCATCGCCTGGCGCAGCCCGCCGGCGTCTTCGAGGAGCGTCTCTTCAAGCCGTCCGCCTCTCCGTCAACATCCAAACCACCTCCTCCTTCTGCTTTGCCGCCACCGCCGGAGCAGGGGGCGCCGGATTGCGGGCCTCCTTCGGGTGACCGCGTCCTTCTGGCATTAGCTCGGCAGGAGGGAGTGGATTGGATCGTCGAGCTCAAGGCCTACCTCGCCAGCAGCAGGCTTCCTGAGGACGAAGAGGAGGCCGAGAGGATTGTGCGGCAAGCTTCGGGCTACTGCGTCAAGGACGGTGACTTGTACCGGCGTCGCCCAAATGGCGTCGCTCTGAAGTGCATATCTACTCACCAAGGCCAAGAGCTTCTAAAGGACATCCATGCCGGCGAGTGTGGCCATCATGCTTCTGCTGCAACTCTGGCCGCAAAGGCATATCGAAGTGGCTTCTACTGGCCTTCGGCGCTCGGAGATGCGGCGGAGATGGTCAAGAGGTGCGAGGCATGCCAATTCCACGCCAAGCAGATACATCAGCCGGCGCAAGAGCTGCGGACCATCCCACTCACTTGGCCCTTTGCAGTTTGGGGTCTGGACATCCTCGGTCCATTTCCCAGAGCGCAAGGGGGCTATCGCTACCTCTACGTCGCCATCGACAAATTCACCAAGTGGGTGGAGGTGGAACCGGTGTGCACAATCCCGGCCAGGTCTGCCGTCAAGTTCATCCGTGGACTGGTCTGTCGCTTTGGTGTGCCTAACCGCATAATCACCGACAACGGCAGCCAGTTCACCAGCGGCTTGTTCCGGGAATACTGCGCATCGACCGGCATCAAAATCTGCTTCGCCTCCGTCGCCTACCCCCAGAGCAATGGCCAAGCCGAGCGTGCAAACGCTGAAGTACTCAAAGGACTCAAGACGAAAAGCTTCAACGCCAAGCTCGAGGCCTGCGGCAAAAAATGGTTAGACAACCTCCAATCCATCTTGTGGTCCATCAGGACTACCGCCACCAAACCCACCGGAGAAACCCCTTTCTTCCTGGTCTACGGAGCGGAGGCTGTTCTTCCCACCGACGTCAAGTTCGGGTCGCCAAGAGTGCTCGCCTTCGACGAAATTCGCCAAGAGGATCTCATCGAGGATCGCCTCCTCTTGCTCGAGGAAGCTCGGTGCCAAGCCGCGCTCCGCGCCGCGAGGTACCAGCAAGGACTACGCCGCTACCATAGCCGCCATGTTCGAGCAAGAACTCTGGAGGTCGGCGACCTGGTGCTGAGGAGAATACTCTCTCGCGAGGGCCTGCACAAGCTGTCTCCAATGTGGGAAGGGCCCTTCAAGGTGACGCACATCGCCAGGCCAGGCTCGGCGCGGCTGGAAACCGCAGAAGGCGTGCCAGTGGGGAACCCGTGGAACATAGCTCATCTGCGAAAGTTCTACCCTTAGGTTCCTCACAAGGAGAAAAAGACCATTTTCACAGCACTTGTATCAGCTCAAGTTGCTCTTAAGCACTGATATTAAGTTAATGCGCAATATAGCGCCTCTGCTTCGGCATGACATCAAAATGGCATGAAGTCCATTTATTTTCTGTTGTACTCCTCGCGGAAGGGGGCTAGGCACGGTGTCTATGCTGGGGCCTTCGCCCGGAAAACAGCAAGCCCGAAAAACCCGAAGGGAGCGAGCTCTGGTCGGGGGCGACGGCCCCGTTAACGATCACCTCTGGATGCCCATGGTGCTTAGTTCCTCGCGAAGTACGCCAGAAAATAAAAAATCTTCGAGGAAAAGTCCAAGGTGTGCCCATGGCACCCGCTAAGGACCTACCCCTCGTGAGCAACCCTCACGAGGGAGCAAAGACGCGTCGATGCACTAGCATCCGCAGGAGGATTCCCTCTCTCTCGAGGAAGGCCTAACGTGGCAGGATTATTGAAGACCAAGGCCGCTCCGATAAATCTTGCAAAGGAGACGCAGATTCGGAGGTCCGCGCCAGGCCCTTCACATCATGAGCAACCCTTGTGAGGTGTCGATGGTCTCTGGGCTCTCTTAAGCGTCGACGTTTTCATGTCCGTGAGGGTCCAGCTTCCCTCAACGACGAGGAAGGCCCCGTGAATCGCCACGCGCGGCAATTTGCTCTTAGCTGCTGGCACAGATAGTGCCGCGCTCCTCCACGACGGAGAAGGTCCCTGTGCCGGTCACAGGGGCATCTTATTCGCCTTCTTTTTTCGTTTGTTTTACCGACTTGTTTTTCCGTTTTCGGGGATTTGGGGTTTTTTCTTTTCCAACTCTTTCTTCAACTTCTTGTCTCAGGAATCGTCCACTGTGTCATCGACGCCGAACCTGTCCCGAGCTCTGAGGTGGAGGGAGGCTTCCCGTTGATGCCTACTGCTCACCAGGGCTCTCGAGCAAGTGAATGGCCAGGACAGTGGAGGACAGCAAGATGATCGACAAAAGGATTTCATTAAATTGCCCCCCAGTGGGGGAAGGAGCGAAGCACGGCGGGGCATTCCCCGCCGGCAAGGACTACAAGGCAAAAGAGGGGAGGAGACTAGCTCCCCTCCCCAGAAGACTACCGCGCCAGGGCCTCCTCTTCACTGCGGCGCAAGCTGGGGGAAGGTGCGGCGGACGCCATTGGCGGTGAAGATCCGCACCGTAGCCTCCAGGGTCCCCAGCTTGAAGCGGAAGACGAGGCGGTCGCCGACGCAGAGGCGGCAGCCGAGGGCGAAGGGCCTCCAGCGGCCGGAGAGAACGACGTTGCCGTTCGCCCCGAAGAGGATGTCCACAGGCCAGAAGAGATCTAGCCTGCTTTGCTCCCCTAGGGCGATCTCCCCGGCGGCCGGGCCATGGGCGTGAATCGCCCTCCGGATGGCGTCGGGCAGCCGGAGGGAGTTGAAGCCCGGGGCGTCGACGACGACGAGGAGCTCCAAGAAGCGGGACCCCGGGGCGATGAGGGGTCCCAGCAGCGCCGCCGCCAAGGGGCGCGGAGTGGCAACCACTCCGTTCACCGGCGGGGCCGGAAGATCTGCAGCAGGGGGAGGAGGGCCCAGGGCGGCCTCCACCTCCCGGAGGGCCCGATCGATGCTCCCCGAGGCGCGGGGAGCAGGCGCCGCCGCCAGGGGCGACGGCGAGTTCAGGGCGCCGCCACGGGCGGGACCCCTGAGGGTCAGGGCGCCGGAGGTCCCCGAGGCAGCGCGAATCGCCTCGCCCTGCCTCGGCGCCCCAATGCAGAGGGGGCCCCGGCACCGGGCGTCCACTGGGCAGGGATCTTCGTCTTGCTCCCGCTGCCCGGAGGGCGCCTCGGCGCTTCGCTCCAGAGCTTGGACCGGCGGCGGCGGCGGAGTTGGAGGGGTCCATGCTCTCAGGGAGAAGAAGCAGAAGTGCACTGGAGGAAGGAGGAGAAGTGCCGAAGGTCTCGAGGAGGACCTATTTAAGGGGAGCGTCCGGCGTCGATGCGTCAAATCCAGCGCGGGAATCGAAGCGTTGGTTGCAGCGCTCTGCAGTCAAGCGACGCATCATTATGATGGGTGACGCCTCGGAGACTGTAGCTTCGCCTGCCGTTTCGTCTCGCCAGCTGCGGCCGCGCCACGTGTCCGGAGTCTCTGCTTCTTCACATGGTCCTCTGACTGCGCAGTTGACGCGTGCCGTTGGAGGGCCCAGCAGCTTCGGGGGCCCCCGACCCTTCGCTTCCTCAAGAGGGCGCGGTGTGGGCCGGGCTCCCGGGGGCTACTGTCGGTGTTCTGGATACCGGGGTATCCCGGTCCACCTGCTCCTGGGCCCCGACATCGGCCCATCTTCAGCCCAGGGGAGAATCAACAATCTTCGCTACGGAGAAGACCCTCACGAGGAGGCGCCTCGTGAGGAGAACGACGACAGAAATCGCTAAGGACCAGAAGACCTCCTCACGAGCCCCTGTTGGTGAGGAGAGGAGGTACGCCCACGTCAGCCTAGCACGTTTTCGTGCGGAGCAAGAAGACAACGGGCAGAAGACCGCGTACCGCCCAAGCTACCCCCGACAGGGAGGAGACCAACTTTCTCTGTGCCTGCCCAAAGCGGCACAGTGGCAGTTGGCCACCCCCCTAAATATAGCATGGACGGTGCAGGGCGCCAGAGGAGGACGTCAGCCTCCTCCACCCACTCTTGTGGACCGGCGCCGCTACACTACGAAGACCAAGTCTACAAAAGAACATAGTCTACAGCTGTCCTCCCTCCTTGGCCGTGTGTGGCAACCCCTTCCCCAAGAAGATAAGGGGAAGGAGGACCTTGGCGCTATAAAAGGAGGGAGAGGCCACCCCTTAGAGGGGATGGGGTCTAATCTGATCTTCATCTTCTTCGAGCTGCTGGTTGGGCACGCAGGTTCTTCAACCTCTGGCCAACTAGAGCTTTGTAACCAAGGCCTTGTGCTCCTCGCGAGGTGTCGCGTCGCAATACAAGAAGGCAGGAAGTAGGGGTTTTACCTCACCACGAGGGCCCTGAACCTGGGTAAAGCTCGGTCTCCCTCTCTGCAGTGCGTTGCGCGTCCAACAATCGAGTCTTCCGTCACCGTGTTTCGTTGCGATCCAAGATCTCACACATTCAGCCCCCTGCATTCAAATCCTTGGGTCCGTCGCGTGGTACCCCGTGTTCTTGCGACACGAAATCCATCGACAATCATCATGGTGGTAGAGCGTAAGGAAGAAGCGCAGGAGTATGGCGTACAGCGACCAGTCTACTATGTCAGCGAGGTCCCGACGGAATCCAAGCAGCGCTACCCTCACTACCAAAAATTGGCATACGGAGTTTTCCTAGCTTCTCGTAAGTTAAGGCATTACTTCTATGACCATAAGATCACAGTGGTGAGCAAAGCCCCACTGAAGGACATCATCAACAATAGCGACGCAACAGGACGAGTTGCGAAGTGGGGCATTGAACTGGCCTCTTTCGACATCGACTACAAGCCTCGCACCGCCATCAAGTCTCAGGCTTTGGCGGAGTTTATGGCGGATTGGAAGGAAGCGCAGGAAACTACGCCCGTCCCAGAGCCAGAACATTGGGTGATGCACTTTGATGGCTCAAAGTTGCTACACGGCTCGGGGGCTGGAGTGACGCTCAAATCTCCTAAGGGAGATGAGCTAAGCTACGTTCTCCAGATTCACTTCCCCACCACCAACAACATCGCGGAATATGAAGCGCTACTACACGGGCTACGTGTTGCAAAGGAGATCGGCGTACAACACATCATGTGCTGTGGAGACTCTGACCTTGTGGCTCAACAGGTGGCTGGCACATATAAAGCTCGGAACGAAGTAATGGCGGCATACAGAGACGAAGTGGACGAGATGGCCAAAAGTTTCCTCGGCTACGACATAAAACATGTACGACGAGAAGATAACATGGCGGCTGATATCTTGTCCAAACTGGGATCCAGCCGTAAGGCAGTTCCGCCAGGCGTATTCCTCGAGCATCTGGGAGTACCATCAGTTAAGATGGTGGATCCAGAAAATTCGGAGATAGCGAGCTCCCCTGTTATGGCGGTTTTGCCAAGCAATCCGCCATGGGCAGAGCCCTACCTGGAATTTCTGACGACCAAGAAGCTTCCCAAAGACGAAGTCCAAAAAAGACAAATCGAGCGTAGAGTCAAAGCGTATACCATCATAGATGGCCAACTCTACAAACGAAGCACCTCGGGAATTTTCATGAAGTGCATATCCCAAGTGGATGGAATCGAAATACTAAGAGAGATCCATGAAGGCGAATGTGGGCATCACGCCGCCGCCAGATCCCTAGTAGCTAAAGCATTCCGCCATGGGTTCTACTGGCCAACAGCCAAGGCAGATGCAGACCGCATTGTGGAGCTCTGCCATGGTTGCCAGATGTACTCCAAGCAAACCCATATGCTTGCCACAGCACTGCATACGATCCCTATAACTTGGCCTTTTGCAGTCTGGGGGCTGGACATGGTGGGTCCGCTAAAAACAGCACCTTCGGGATTTACGCACCTTTTGGTAGCGGTAGACAAATTCACGAAGTGGGTGGAAGCTAAGCCCATCAGAAAACTTGATGGCAAAACCGCCCTAAAGTTTGTCAAGGACATTGTGGTCAGATTCGGCATCCCACACAGCATCATCACCGATAATGGCACAAACTTGTCTCAGGGAGAAGTTGAAGAATATTGCCATCACAACGGAATCCGCCTTGACCTAGCATCTGTGGCACATCCACAGTCTAATGGCCAAGTTGAGCGGACCAACGGACTAATCATGTCAGGGATCAAGCCACACCTAGAAGCACCGCTACATAGAGCAGCTGGAGCCTGGGCAGAGGAGTTGCCATCTGTACTGTGGAGTCTATGGACCACGCCAAACAGATCAACCGGCCTTACCCCTTTCTTCTTAGTCTACGGAGCAGAGGCAATCTTGCCAAGTGATGTTCAGTATGATTCTCCAAGAGTCGAGGCCTACAAGGAAGAAGATGCAGAAGCGTCCAGACAACTATCTGTGGACCTGCTGGAAGAAGAGCGTGACCTAGCAGCCCAGAGATCCGCCATCTACCAGCAGAATCTCCGCCGCTATCACAGCAGGCGAGTTCGCCAACGCTCGTTTAAGGAAGGTGACCTGGTGCTACGCCTCAAACAGCAGAAGTCCCACAAGCTATCCCCGCCTTGGGAAGGACCCTTCGTTATCAGCAAAGCTCTACTGAATGGTTCCTACTACCTCGTTGATATTCGCGAGCTAGATAAGCGACCAAGTAAGAAGCGCAAACGAAGAGACCCTGACGATATCTACGACGAGACAGATCGTCCATGGAACATCGCACAGCTACGTCCTTTCTACACTTAGCATTTCTCTAGCTATGTAACAGGCACCTCTATATGATCAATGAAATAAAGCATTTGGTTCACTCTTGATTTTTTCTGAGTCTTTTACCTCCTTTATTGTTCATTTAGATCGTATAGAACCTTTTGCGCAATTGTGCTCTGCACTTGCGTATCTTTTAAATCCGCCATAAGCGGTCCGCGTAGCTTTTTTATGTTTTGATCTTCATTCGATGTTCTCTGTGTGGATTCCAGAGTAGTGACTTTTTGACGGTCTAAGCCGCCATCTGCTCAGGGTTCTGGACGGTTGCTATTAAGTATCGTCGCCCTAGCGGATTGTTCGTGCGAAGATTTCGCCATCTCACGAAAAGTCAAGCACAGAGAGCCGGATGGCGGATCGCATAATCCTACGCGTGAATTTTTTTTAAAAGTGTTGTTTTTGGGCATGGCAAAAACTGCAAGTTGCATAAAACTAGGCCTGGCAGTTTCTTCGCGCAATTAAACCACTTCATAAAAAACAAACTGCAAAAGTTCACAAGCATTCTACTGATCCGCCACAAGCAGATCAGTCGCAGTGCATACACATCACATGCAGTTTAAGTTTAAATTACAGACCCACTCAGGGGCCGAATTAATGCAAAGTATTTTTTTCCTGCCATATCGCAGGGCACATCTCAAGAAGATGGCGGAACCTTGGAGGACACCTCGTCACCGCCATCACCACCTGCAGTTGCCGCGGAGGCGGATGCCGAAGCTTGGCTTGGCGACCCTGGCAGCTCGTATGCTTCATAATATACGTTCCACTGAGTGCCAAGGGCACACAGTTGATCATATCCAAGCACGCTCTGCCGGATGGCGGCCTCGTCCACCGGCGCGCCGTCCTCGCCGCTCTCAGGGATGCCGGAGGTGAGCTGGTCCAGGTCCATCTCGGGATAGTGGGCCTTTGCCAAGGTTAATGCCGTCCTGGCACCACCCCGAGCGGAGGACAGCTTCCAGTCCGCCACCAGCCCTGGCACCAGCAGCAGCTTCTGCGTGAGCGCGATGGCGGAAAGGTTGGAAGAACCCGCTATCTGCAGGCTCCCGCACGCTTGGCGACCAGCGCTGAGAAGGCCATCAAGCTCCTTCCTCGCTGCGTCGGTGGCCATGCGCAAGCCCTCAGTGGTGTCCACCTCGCTTTGCCCCAAGGAAGCTGCATGGCGGAAAAAAGAAGATGCGTCACGAACGGCATAACAGATATTGAAAAAATTTACGCTATAAGAAGAAACGGTACCTAGCAAGTTGTCCTGGAAGTGATGGAGGAGCTCGTTAAAGCCTTCACGCCGCTTCTCAAAGTCAGCGGCGGCTTTGCGGAGATCCGCTATCTCCTTGTCCTTCTTCTTGCCCTGGTTCTCCTGGTCTTTTAGCTGCCTCTCGAGGGTGACGTTTTCGGCCAGTGATTTTCGGAGCTGTTGATTCAGCTCGTCCATCGCAATGGCATGACCCTTCTCCACCCCCTCAAGTGTGGACTTAAGCTTGGCAGCATCTGCATGGCGGAATTTTGTCAGCAAAGCAGTTGATTGAATAAGCATAAAGGAAAGAAAACTTAAGGTTAAGTACCGCTATTCTCAAGCTGCTGCTGCAAATCCGCCACAAGAGCGCCTTTGGCTGCCAGCTCCTTCTCCTGCGAGCTGACAACCTGGACCAGGTCTTCCACCACTTTCTTGTAATTCTGGCAAAACAAAACTGAAGTGTTAGTCACTCTCAGAGCTTTATGCTGATTTTTTGTCTTCTAAGAGCTTTATGCCGGATAATTATCCGCCATAACGCTCGGGGGCTACTCAGTATGAAAATTAAGTTCTCTATAGAGCACTGTGTGAACTGCCAGCGCTCGAGAGCTAAGCTATTCTAAAAACTTATAGAAGTCAACCTTGGAGCCCCATAGCGGATTAAATTTGCGAATCCGCCATGGTGCTCAGGGGCTACTGGGAGTACATACCTCTTTAACAAGACTGGTTCTCTGAACGAACGCCGCCATCGCAGATGACACATGGTTACTGGCCTCCTCTTGCATATTGTCAAGGCGGAAAAGAGCAGCTGCTTTCTTCTCCCACTTTGAAGCTTCCCCAGCTCCTGTATCCGTCTGGATTGCTTTTCCGCTAAAACTCACCTTCTTGGCACCTTTAGCGGGGCGATCTGATGGTCCAGCACCTTTTCCTGGAGCATCCGCCACCTTGCTGGTATGATGAGAAGAGGTGGAAGGCCCAGTTGGGCGAGCAGGAGCATCTGGTGTAGGTGGAATGGCAGCGGGAGATGGCTTGGCTAGTGGAGGTTTCGGGCCAGAAACCTTTCTTCTTCTGTGTGCAAAAGAGACAGATTAGAAAAGTTATGCATGGTATGAAGGCAAATTATGAGTATACTTACTTCCGCTCTGGTAGATTTATAGTGGCGGAATGTTCTGGCACGGTGTCCAGATGGCCGCGAAGGGCAGGGGACGAATGGCGAGAGATGACTCTTTTGCCCATTCCACGAATGCGCCCGCCAGCACCGCGAACGCCACGTGGAACCGCCACTACAGGTTCATCCGCCACTACCTTTTCCTCCGCTACCTTCTGTCTTTTGGGAGACGAGGATGTCTCGTCCTCGTCATCAGTAAGATCCTTCGTCCGAGGATAGCGGACGAGACCGCTCAGTTTAGAGGGTGGTAGGGAAGAGAGCTGCGGAGAAATGTGAAGTCATTCAAGGAAAATTACCTGTTATGGCGGAATAAGGAGAAGCACTTACCTTTGGACAACTGCCATTCTCATACATAGGGATTTTTAGCTTCAGAGGCTCATCTCTCCCCACTTTAATGATGTTGCGGATCCGAAGTTCGATTTCTTCAGCGGACAGTTCCTCATTGGAATAGCGCTGGGGATCGTCTATTCCGCTATACTCGCACATAAGGGTTGGGCGGTATTGAAGAGGCTGAATCTGCCGTGAGATCTAGCAGTAAATGGTGTCAGCACCTGTCAGTCCAGAGAAGACAAGTTTCGAAATCCGCCGTGAGCATAATTGGCATTCATCATCCATTGTTAAATCATCCATAACGCCCCAGCTATCCTGCTCCTCGGCGGGGCCATCAGTAAAAGACCGCAGGCCGAACTTCCTTTCAGGAGGGGCCTGGTTAGCCAGATAAAAGAAGGAACCCCGCCATCCCTTAGCAGAGTCATGAGGGACAATGTAGGGGTAGGATTTCCCGTGCCGAGGAACAAAAGAGATCGATCCGCAATTGCGAGGATCTCCGTTCGCGTCCCGGTTATGGCGGATATTAAAATATAAGCGGAATAAATCTCCGCGTGGGCTGATGCCCAGATATCCTTCGCATAGCGCGACAAATCCCGCTAAGGCAGTGAAGCTATTCAGAGCAATATGGTGTAGCTGTAACCTGTAATGACGGAGAACTTCCCTCAGGAAGTAGGATGGCGGAAGGCTGAGGCCACGATCAATATGGGACTTCAGCATAACGACCTCTTCATCTGAAGGAGTCGGCATCGCTTCACCAGGCTCAACCCGCCATCTGGAGGCTTCCTTAGCAGCTATACGGCCTTCCCGCTCCAAGGAAGATATAATTTCCTCGTTCAGATAGCAGGAGTCCCAGTCTCCTCCTGAGTTTTCGGGTATGGCGGACTCGGTATCCGAGGACCGCACCGAACCTTCAGCAGCTTCGGACTTGGAAGCTTCGCGAGGTGATTCAGGCTCCATGGCGGCAAGTGGCGTGGCGGTAATGACTTCGAGGATTTCGAGCGAAGACGAGGAAGACGATGCTAGTTTGTGGCGGAAAACGCTACCGGCGGTGAGGTCTTCCGCGGTGGCTCGCCGGAGGTAGCGAAGCTCTCGTGGCGGCGCTGAAGAGAGAGAGTGCGACGGGGGTGAATGAAGGGGTGACCGGCCGGGGGTGCGAGGCCGGGGTATATATAGGCCCCGGGCCTCGAGATTCGTGCCCGCCATCACCACCGCTCATCCCGATCGCAGAAACCCTAATCTGGTGACACGTGTCCAAGGGTAAAAAAGTAACTTGGTGAATCTTGCCCTAGAAGGAACTGTGTGCCGAAATTTACGGCGGATTTCAACGGTATGATCCAACGGATCCCGAAAATCTCGCTAAGATAACTACGTCGCTTGATCCGTTATTTATGGCGGATTAATAGATGGAAGAAGGAACATCAAGATGACCGCCATCCCAGCAAAGAAGAGCTATGGCGGAAATGACCTATCAAGGACAAGCATGGCGGATGTAGATGGCAATCTTGAAGTTCCCTAGGGGCTACTGTTGGGGATATACCAAATAGGTATACCAGCGACGTAGTCCTAAATCAGTAAGCTAGGGTGGCCCATCAGGGGTGGTATGGCGGATTCGCCATACCGGGCGGCCCAGTTGCTGAAGTTGGCACGGCGGTACAGGATGCAGGCGCTTATGGCGGATCCGGAGACAGGTCCATGGCGGGCTACTAGCGGCGAGCTTATGGCGGATCCGGATGACGGCCCATGGTGGGTGACCTTGTAGCATACGCGCAGGACTTAGTCTAGGACTCCAAGTTGTATCCGCTCCGGTACCAACGTGTAGCCCACGCCAGGCGCCTTTATAAGCCCTGCGTGGAGCAGCCCTTGAGGCATCAGACTAATCTTACGGCCAATCGCATAGCGAAACAGCCAACCTCATCATTGTAATCGAGCACTTGTTGCCATATAGTGAATTATAGCAGCACGTAGGGTCTCGCCACCGTTGCGGGATCTGAAGCTGGGTAAACTCGTGCTACCACCGTCCTGGATCGCTCCTCCGTGTTCACCCCTTCCACAAACCGCCATACCCCTACCTTTATGGCAGATCTGTTGACGAAACCACGACAATCAAAAAGATATCAAGCATGACATGAAAAAGCCTAAGCCACAGTCTACACAAGCTCCTTCTTGTACCACTATTTTGCACAAAGCTTTTTCTCTTTTCCAACACCATTTGAAATTTTTATAAACACCTCTTTTGATGAAAACAAATAAAGATCAGAAGCAAAAATACACCTTGATGAAAAGATATGACAAGGTCTAAATGCAAATCAAGGCGAAAACGAAAACCAAAAGCAGTAGCGGAAAAAGAAGAACACCCGGTGAAATTGTAAGAATGAAAAACGGAGTGTTCTTTGCAAATGAAAATGAGTACATCTCCTCCAAAAGAAATTTGTTGGGGTCCAACCATTTATTTCAGCAAACAAACAAACTAAACTAACTAAGAAAACTAAAACAACTGATGCTCTAAGAAAAACACATAGTGCATGAAGTAATAAAAATATAGTGTTTTGAAAGGTGATCTGATTTTTGCCGATGAAGAAGGGGTGCCTCGGGGGCATCCCCAAGCTTTGACGCTGGTACTTCTTGGATATTTCTTAGGGTGATGCATGAGCATCCCCAAGCTTGAGCTTTTGTCCATTCTTCAACTCATCTCATCATTCTCTAATCCCTACACTTGAAAACTTCCTTCATACAAAACTAAACACAAATCTATTAGCAACATTAGTGCAAGCATAACATATAATCAACCTCTTTTTGCTTCAGGTTTCAACTCAAAACCACCACATATATAGCAAATACTACTGTATCAACTTCTCTAAAAGTTCCATGATCAAAAGAACTCAAAAGAAAGCGATAAAGTGGCAAACACAAATATTGGCAGAAATCTGTCAAAACTGAACAGCTGACAAAGGTCAAATTTTTGAGGGGTTTTCTGTTGCTCAAATCAAAAAGTTTTCAACTAAAAAAAGTTTGGATATAACCTGGGGCATATACACAAGAAATCGCAGGTCCAAAAGATATACAGAGAATTTTCACGAATTTTTATGGTGCAGCACCGAAAACAGTTTCAGGACAGCAACATCCCCAAATCTTTACCTCACTCGAATTAGAGGCTTCTCTTGGCACAAAAACAAAATAAACAAGATAAGGAGTTTTCATTACAGTAGTAATGGCTTTGAAGACTCAAATAAAAGAAAAAGTACTGAAAAGAAAACATTGGGTTATCTCCCAAGAGTGCTTTTCTTTAACGCCTTTGAGCTAGGTGCAGAAAATTGCGAATCAAGTAATATCAAGTGATGAAGCATCAAGCTCATAATTTGATCTAAGAATAGAGTCAAAAAGTAATTTCTTTCTTTTCCTAGGGAAGTGTTCCATACCTTTCTTGAGTGGGAATTGATATTTGATAGTGCCTTCCCTCATATCAATGATGGCACCTACAGTTCGAAGAAAGGGTCTTCCCAAAATAATAGGACATTAAGCATGGCATTCAATGTCCATAACAAGAAATTCAATGGGAACAAGGTTATTGTTAACCACAATAAGAACATTATTAATTCTTCCCAAAGGTTTTTTCTTAGCAATATCAGCAAAAGGAACATCAAAATAACACTTTTCAAGCGGTGGTAAATCAAGCATGCCATAAATCTTTCTAGGCATGATAGAAATACTAGCACCTAGATCACATAAAGCATGGCAATCAAAACCATTAACATGCATATCAATGATGGGTTCCCAACCATCTTCTAACTTCTTGGGAACGGAGGCTTTTTGCTTCAACTTTTCATCCCTAATCTTTATAAGAGCATTGGTAATATGCTTAGTAAAAACAATATTTAGAGAACTAGCATTGGGAGTCAAAGCAAGATTTTGCAAGAACAAAATTACTTCAGATATATTGCAGCCATCAATATCAAAATCATTAAAAGAAATAGAGCTATCATCTCCCACACTCCGAAAAATTTCAGCACTCTTTTGAGAAAAGTTTTGGCAGTTTTAGGCTTTTTAACACAAGGAGTGGGAGTCTTCTCTACACCAATCAAAGTAAGAGGATTGCTAGCATTAGGAGCAACATCATTAGAGGTAGTAATGGTACATACCTTCATTTTTCTAGCCATCTCATCTTCTCTTTTCCACCTGGCATGCAATTCCGCTAACAATCTAATATTTTTATCAATTCCAACTTGGATAGCATTAGCGGTTGCAAAAGGATCAGGCTTAGCGGACATTCTATTAACCAAAGAAGATTGCACATTAGACAATAATGAAATATCGGTTTCAGCTTTGGAAACCTTAGTTTGCAATTCAGGAATAGCCTTGTTTAAATTTTCAAGTTGATGACTAATAGTCCTCAACAGAGCTGATTGCTCCTCCATAGTCTTGGTGAAAGCCCTGTTCTGCTCATATTGCACCTGCATAAAATTCTTGGTAGCCTTTTCAAGTTCAAAAAATTCTTTCTTCACTAGGTATTTTAGGTCTACCAAGATAGCTATTATCACCATTAGAAGGAAACGGTCTATAATTGTTACTAGCAAAATTGTTCCTATAAGCATTGTTGTTAAAATTATTGTTTCTAATGAAATTCACATCAACATGCTCTTCTTGAGCAACCAGAGAGGCCAAAGGAACATTATTAGGATCAACATGAGTCCTATCATTAGCAAGCATAGCCATAATGGTATCAATCTTATCATTCAAGGAAGAGGTTTCCTCAACAGAATTTACCTTCTTACCTTGTGGAGCTCTCTCGGTGTGCCATTCAGAATAATTTACCATCATGTTGTCAAGTAGCTTTGTTGCGGCGCCCAAGGTAAGGGAGATAAAAGTGCCTCCAGCAGCTAAATCAAGTAGGTTCCTCGAAGAAAAATTTAGCCCTGCATAAAAAGTTTGGATAATCATCCAAATAGTCAGTCCATGAGTGGGACAATTCTTTATCATAGATTTCATTCTTTCCCAAGCTTGAGCAACATGTTCATTATCAAACTGAGTAAACTTCATAATATTGCTATGCAAAGCTATAATCTTAGCAGGAGGATAGTATCTACCAATAAAAGCATCCTTACACTTAGCCCATGAATCAATACTATTCTTAGTCAAAGACAGCAACCAATATTTAGCTTTTCCTCTCAAAGAAAAAGGAAACAACTTGAGCTTAATAATATCACTATCAACATTCTTATATTTCTGTATCTCACATAGCTCAACAAAATTATTGAGATGAGCTGCAGCATCTTCAGTACTAGCACCAGAAAATTTCTCTTTCATAACTAGGTTCAACAAAGCAGGCTTAATCTTATAAAAGTTTGCAGCAGTAGCAGGTCGTGCAATAGGAGTGCAGATAAAATCACTATTGTTTGTGCTAGTAAAGTCACACAACTTGGTGTTTTCGGGATTGGCCATTTCAGCAAAATGAAAGTAAACAAGTAAAAACAACTACCAAGGATTCTAATTTTTTTGGGTTTTTGATATAAAACGATGCAGGTAAAATAAATAAAGTAAAGCAAAACAATAACAAAGTAAAGGATGTACGCGCGAAAACTCCCCTCGCAGAAGTCTTCTACTTCCTCCCCGGCAACGGCGCCAGAAAATAGGCTGCTGCGTGTGATGGCGTGTGGTTAACGTGGGAGCAGACTGTCCTTGTGCATGGTGGATAACCAGCCCGTTGGGAACCCCAAGAGGAAGGTATGATGAGTATAGCAGCTAGTTTTCCCTCAGTTAAGAAACCAAGGTATGTCGATCTTGGAGAGGAGAGACAAACGACTGAAGGTGATGCTTGCGATAGCTTAGGACAATTTATATATGGCACCTCGTCCAAGCTTTGCTTGCTAGCTGCAACGCGGAACCTGCACACACACAACCAAGTACTTTGCTCCCAACTTGCGATGAGGTTGTCAATCTCACTGGTTTGCTTGAAACAAAGATTATGAGCGTATCGAGTGGAAAACAATATAGTATGCGAGTAAAGTAAACAGTGCGAGTAAAGTAAACAGGTGATAGCAATATGATGGAAATAGGACCGGGGTCCACAGTTCACTAGTGGTGTCTCTCCATAAGATAAATAACACATGCTGGGTAAACAAATTACAGTTGGGCAATTGATAGAATAAAGATAAACGTGATATGTCAAGAAGATCACTATGAGATTTACTCTGGGCATTACAACAAAATACATAGACCGCCATCCAACTGCATCTATGACTAATAATCCACTTGTGGTGAATCAATCCGAGAACTCCCCAAGTATTAAGTTGCGAACAACAGATAATTGCATTAAGCAAAGTGTGTAATGTAAACAAAGCATATGCCCTTGAGCATATGAATGTTGTTTTCTCCCTAGTAGCAACAGCACATCTACAACCTTAGAGGTTTCTGTCACTCCCCCAGATTAAATAGAGGCATGAACCCACTATCGAGCATAAATACCCCCTCTTGGAGTCACTAGCAACTACTCGGCCAAGATAGCTACTAACAACGGAGAGCATGCAAGATCATAAACAACATAGAGATAACAAAAGATAATATTCAGTACAGCAACTTAATCATAAACACCAATATTCATCGGATCCCAACAAACCAAACATGTAGAATTACATAACGGTGATCTCAATCATGTAGGGCAGCTCATGAGATCTAAACATGAAGCACATGGTGGATGAGAGAACCATCTAGCTACTGCTATGGACCCATAGTCCAAGGTAGACTACTCACTCATCGCTCCGGAGGAAAGCATGGCGATGAAGAAGACCTCCGGTTGCGATTCCCCTCTCCGGCAGGGTGCCGGGAAGAGCTTCTGGACCCTCCCGATCTTTGGGTCGACGGTGGCGGCGGATCGCGATGTGTTCTGGAAAATTGATCGGGTACTTAGGTTTTTTCCGTCGGGGGATCTTTATAGGCGAAGGGGCGATGTTAGAGGAGGGACCAGGTGGCCTCATGCCAGGCTCGCGCGGCTAGGCCCCTGGCCGCGCCAGCTAGGCGTGTGGGCCCCTGGTGGCCCACTTCCTACTCCTCTTCGGATCTCTGGAAGCTTCCATGTAAAATAAGACTTCAGGAACTTGTTTCGTCCAATTCCGAGAATATTTCCTATGTATCACTCTGAAACACAAAAACAGCAGAAAACAGGAAACTAGCACTGTGGCAACTCGTTAATAGGTTAGTTCCGGAAAATGCATAAAAGTGCCACGAAGTGTAACGAAACAATAGGCAAATGGTGTAAAAACAAGCATGGAGCATCAAAAATTATAGATACGTTGGAGACGTATCACTTCTTCATTGCTATTTCTGCTGATGTGCGAGACTTCGCATCCATCAAATGTTCCTTTGAGATAGTGATATAAGTTCTTGTAGGCCATCATGTTGTCATTGATTGTGTCGCATCTATTCATAACTTGTTGGACGACAAGATTTGAATCCCCAAATATTTTTAGTCGAGTTGCTCCACATGCTTTGGCCATCTTCATTCCATGTAGCAGAGCCTCGTATTCTGCTTCATTGTTAGAAGCCTGCGGAAAACTCATCCTTAAGACGTACTTTAGTTTGTCGCCATGCGGCGATATCAAGATTACCCCCGCTCCTACGCCTTGTACTCTTTTAGAACCGTCGAAGTACATTTTCCAGACACTCGATAGATCTGGCGGTCCCGTGCTCTGCAACTCCAACCATTCTGCTGTGAAATCTGGCAAGATTTGCGACTTGATTGCCTTCTTTTTTTCATACGTGATGTCCATGGGAGATAATTCGATTTCCCACAAAGAGACACATCCTGTTGCTGAAGGATTGTTCAATATGTTCGATAGTGGCGCTTCATTGACCACTATAATTGGGTGCACCGCAAAGTACTATCGCAATTTTCGTGCTGTTGTAAGGACACTATATGCGAGCTTTTGATAATGCGGGTACCTCTGTTTTGTCAGGGATATCACTTCACTAATGAAATATACCGGCCTCTGGATGCCGTGGGCTTTTCCTTCTTCACTTCTTTTGACTACCAATACTGTACTCACCACCTGATGGGTTGCGGCGATGTAGAGTAGTAGTGGTTCTTTTTCTTTTGGTGCGACCAGCACTGGTGGCGTGGAAAACACTTTTTTCAACTATGCAAAAGCCGCGTCTGCTTCTTCTGTCCATTCAAATTTATCATCTGATTTCTTCATGAGTGCATAGAAAGGAAGCGCCTTTTCTCCCAATCGAGCAACGAAACGACTTAATGCCGCGATGCGTCGTACGAGTTTCTCGACGTCGTGTAGTTTCGTGGGTTTTCCCATTATTAAAATTGCTTGAATCTTCTCTGGGTTCACCTCTATTCCTCGCGCTGATACCAGGAACCCCAGAAGTTGTCCTGCTGATATGCCGAAGGAACATTTTGTCAGGTTAAGCTTAAGCTTATACCTGTTCAGGTTGTCGAAGGTTTCTGCCAAGTCGCCGATTAAAGATTGCTCCTCTCTTGTAGTGATGACCACATCATCAATGTAGACTTGGATGTTGCGTCCTATTTGGCTCCCGAGGCAGTTTTGCATCATCCGTTGATAAGTCGCTCCTGCATTTTTTAGGCCGAACGGCATTACTTGGTAGCAAAACACTTCGTACGGTGTGATGAATGCCGTCTTTTCTTCGTCTTCCTTCTTCAATTTGATCTGATTGTAACCAGAATACGCGTCCAAAAAGGAAAACCTTGCGCATCCCACTGTTGAATCAATTATCTGATCAATGCGGGGTAGAGGGAAGGGATCCTTTGGACAATGCTTATTGAGAGATGTGTAGTCGACACATACTATTTGTACGTCTGTGTTCTTTTTGGGTACGATAACTGGGTTCGATACCCAACTCAAAGTTTTGATTTCTCTGATAAATCTGGCATTTTCCAGCCTGTGCAATTCTGATGCTATCGCCTTCCTTTTAGGTTCATCAAATCGTCATAATGGTTCCTTGACTGGCTTTGCCTTGGGATCTACATTTAACGCATGCTCGACGAGTTCCCTGGGAACCCCTAGCATGTCTAATGGACACCAGGCAAAGATTTCCCAGCGCTCACGGAGGAACTCGATGAGCGCACTTTCCTATGCGGGATCCAAGTTCACCGCAATTTGTGTCATCTTGTTTGGATCTGTAGGGTGGACCTGGATCTTCTTCGAGTCTTGAGTTGTGTCGAAAGCCTGATCTGGCAGGGATCGTCCAACGTCGGGTAGCACATTATGATCTGTTTCTCCTTTTAGCCTCTCATATTCTACTGTCATGCTGAAGGTTTGAGCCATCCTATTGAATTCTCTGGCACATGTGTTGGCTACTTCAAAGCTCCCTTGTACTGTAATTGTTCCTTTGGGTCCCGGGATTTTTAGCGTAAGATACGCGTAATGAGGCACTGCCATGAATTTCGCAAATGCTGGGCGCCCCAGGATTGCATGGTATTGTGACGGCCAGTCCATAACTTCGAATTCTAGCTTCTCTTTGTGGTAGTTGCTGCTACTGCCAAAGTAGACGTCGTGTTCTATTCTTCCCAAAGGGTAGTTTGCGGCTCCTGGTACTATTCCATGGAAGGAGCAGTCTGTTGGCTTTAAACTCGATAGCGAGATACACATTGCCTTCAGTGTTCTAGCATATATCAGGTTGATGCCACTCCCTGCGTCCATAAATACTCTTCCGATGTCGTACCCTCCTATTTGTGCCTTTAGAACCATAGGCGAGTGGCCTGGCCTGGGAACTTTTCTTGGGTGGTCTGCTCTACTGAACTTAATTGGTTGATCTGACCACCGCAGGTACTCTGTAGTAGCTGGTGGTGACGATATTGCTAGGTTTACTTGCCTGGATATGCTCTTTCGCTCTTTCTTCGACTTAGGCACTGGTTGAATCATAGCTGATATGTAAACTTTTGACTCTAGGTGCCTTGTTAGCCTTTGCATTTGATATCCTTGAGTTGTGTGCTTCTCTTCTTGCCATCTTCCTTGGTTTGAACTCATGGCGCTTTGTAGCCTTAGGAACGTTCTACAATCCTTCATCTGGTGATTTAAGACTCTTTTCCCATCAAGATATGCGTAGTGGATTCGACAAGGTCCGTATAACATATCCTCGGCCGAAGGACCGGAGTATCTCGATTTTTCTACTCTTTTTGCCTGAAACCTCCTGTTTACATATCCTTCTTCTTCTTCTGCTGCGTAACCCGCGGCTACCTGATTTCGCCTTCCTTGGTTATCCCTGCTGCGGTGTCGTCTCCTCTGTCTGCTTATTCTGTCGACTTCTGGTGAACGTCCTCTTTTGTTACTATATGCGCCCTCTCCATCAGCAAATTTGTTGGCTTCTTCCATTAGCTCGGCTACTGTCGTAGGTCTTGTTCTTCCTATTTCTTCCACGAGATCTGAACGATGAAGTCTGGCCAAAAAAGCGTCTATTGCTCATTCGTCGGAGACGTCCTCTGCTGAGTTTTTGATTACACTCCATCGTTGTATATAAGAATGTAGAGTTTCACCTTTCCTTTGCACACACGCCTTAACTTCCTCCAGTGATGCTGGGCGCTTGTACGTTGAACAAAAATTTCTTGCGAATTGGCTTTCGAGTTCTCCCCAACTTCCAATAGATTCATTGGGTAGGGTATTCAACCACGACCGTGCTGCGCCGGTGAGGTGTAGCTGCAAACTTTGCATTGCAGTCGCTTTTGTTCCTCCTAATATCTGCACTGCCTGCAAATAGTCCGATAGCCGCAGGGTAGGTTCTTACGACCCGTCATATTTATGTTGATCATGTGGTAATTTGAATCCTTTGGGTACCTGAAAGTGCAAACTTTGTTTCCCTCAGATTTTGTGTGTTAGATAACAACATTAGGGATATTAAGTGTGTGCTAAGTTGTGCAGGATTGTCAGGTGAAGAAATGCCAGGCCGGATTATCCGGCCAGGGGTGGCCGGGTAATCCGCCCCCTCGGGGAGTGGCCGAGAAATGGCTAAGTCCCTGGCTCGGCGTCACCCAGTATAGGGGGCCGGATATTCCGGCCAGGGGCCGGATAATCCGCCCCCCCAGGCGAGAGCTCAAAACGACTAAGGACTTATCGCGGCGTCACCCAGATAGGGGGGCCGGATATTCCGGCCAGGAGTGGCCGGATAATCCGCCCCTCCAGAGAGGACCCCAATTTCGGCTAAGGACCTGGCGCGGCATCACCCAGATGGGGGGGCGGATAATCCGGCTAGGGGCCGGATAATCCAGCCAGCCGGATAATCCGGCCCAACTTTGGCCGGATAATCCGCCCCTCCAAGTCAGCAACGGCTACATTTTGGGAGGGGCTATAAATACCCCTCCCCTTCTTCCACCTCAAGCTGCTCGAGCTGTGCAAGAAGAACACCATTTTTGGAGCCACCAAATTCGCAAGATCTCCTCCCTCAACCCACCAAAGCTCTTGATCTTTGGAGAATCGAAGGAGAAGGCCTTGATCTACATCCTCACCGAAGCGATTTGATTTCCCCTCTCATTTGCTTGAGGGCCCTTTGGTCTTGGGTTCCCTTGTGTCCCTTGACCTTGTTTGTGTGATTGAAATCTTGATACTTGTTGATTGAGATCTTTGTGGTGCTTGGGAGCCTCCAATTCAGTTGTGGAGTTGTGCCCCAAGTTTTGTAAAGGCCGATTCCGCCTTGAGTAATCCCTTAGTGGAAAGTGAGCTAGGCCTTTGTGGCGGAAGCTTGCACCGGAGAATAGGGTGAGCCTTTGTGGCGTTGGTTAGGCCTTTGTGGCAACCACACCCCTCCAACGTAGACGTACTTCCCCTAAAAAGGAAGGAACTACGGGAATTACATCCGTGTCTCCGTGTGCTCCACTCTCGGTTACCTCTATCCTTTATTGCCTTTACTACTTGTATCTTGCTTAGCTTGCTTGTTGACATATAGGTAAATTCACCTTAGTTGCATATCTAGAGAATTTACCTTTTGTGTCAAGCCTAAATTGAAAAAGAATTAAAATTTGAGTAGCACCTATTCACCCCCCCTCTAGGTGCCCATACGATCCGTTCAATTGGTATCAGAGCCTCGGCTCTTTATTCGGGCTTAACCGCCTAAGAGTATGGACACCTCTCCGAGTGAGGGCTCGGGTCAAGTTTCCATGGGTGAGTTCAAATCTTTGGAATCATCCATGACTTCCATGACATCTCAAATAAACGAGTTGCGTGAAATGATAGCGCAACTCATGCAAGCTAAAACTGCTAATGCTCCTCCACCTCCGGAAAACCCGCTACTCCACAAGTGGAGAATGTGGTGATTGATGTGGAGGGTACCGATAAAAATGGCGATGCTAAGTCTTCCACCAAGGGCGACGGGAAAGGTGAATTCCCTCATTGGTATTCACCCGACCCGCCGGTTCCTCATCCTCATATTAACCATAGAGGAGATCCACCTAAGCTTGATGCATTAAACTTTGGTCAATGGCAATATCAAATGATCTCTCATATGCGCAGTTCTTGCATCGAGCTTTGGAGGATCGTTGAGGAAGGTTTCAAGGCCGTGGATCCACACAACATGACAAGAAGAGAGACGGTCGATAGTCAACTCAATGCTACCGCTCTCCACATGATTCAAGTCGCCGTTGGGTCCAAGGACTTGTCTCACATCCAACATTTCTCCACCGCCAAAGAAGCTTGGCAAGGACTCTCCGACGTCTTTGTTGGCAATGAGAGCATGAAGAAAACAAGATATATTGCCTTCTCAAATCAAGCGGAGGGTTTCTTCATGATGGATGGTGAGGATCATCAAGAGATGTATAGAAGACTCAAGGCTATTGCTACCACCGTCAAGAACCTCGGTGCTCACCATATTGATGATGAGTGGATCAAGATAAAGTACATTCTTGCTCTCACTCCATATGAGCCCGCGGATGTGAAGAGTGTTCAAGGAAAGCACAACTTCAATGAGATGACCTCCAATCAAGTGATGCAAGAGATTCAAGCCTACAAGGTTTCCGCACAAAATGCGGAAGATGCTCGTGCTCGTGCCATTGGAATGCAAAGAAGCTCCAATCTTGCATTAAAGGCTAGTGTGCTTGAGAAAGAGGTTCCTCTTCAAACAAGCATTGAAGCAAGGCTAGAGATGTGTCCCGAGGACATAAGACATGAGTACAATGAGCACATGGCCTTTTATGGAAAAACCTTTTGGGTTGATCCTCACAAGGCTAAAGAAGACAATCAAAGAAGAAGCAAGTCAAGTGGCTATCAAAGGAATGACAACAATGGTCAAAGGGTGAGGACTTGCTACAATTGCAATGATAGATTTCACTTTGTTGCCGAGTGCCCTTATGAGAAGAGAGAAGACCATGGTGGAAAGCTCATCTTCAAAAGCAAGACCAAGTCACCATCCAAGAAGCCATTCGTGAAGAAGGGTGGACCAAAGAAGAAACAACCAAAGTTTGTGTTCTTGACTCAAGAAGAGTACTCCGCAAGTGAGAGTGATGAAGAAGATACCACAACTAGTGAGATGGCCGCAATGGCAACCACCTCCACTTCCTCCACATCACTCTTTGAATCCCCCAATGAGGACTCTCTTCTCAAGAACGTCAAGTGCCTTATGGCCAAGTCTTCCGAGGTATCACCCACATCTTTCTCTTCCTCTAAGACAAATGATGCTTCCTTGAATGATCTTGCTAGTCTTAGAGTAAAGGAAGAAATTGTTGCTTTTGATGATTATGTGTCTAGTGTAGATGGTGTTCACAAGCTTCACTTTGAACGTCTATTGAGCCAATATGGTAAAACTCTTGAAAAACTAGATGGACAAATGAGGCTTGAAAAAGAATATGCTCAAGATATTGCCTCACTAACCGAGTCTCTTGAAGAAGAGCAAGAGGAACGAGCAACTCTTGAAGAGAAGCTCGATTCCATTGAGGAATCTAATAATGAAGTTGTTTCCAAACTCATTAAAGAGCGAGATCATGCTCGTGCTAAAGTAAAAATGCTTAAAAAGGAAAAAGTTGAATTTGGTGTTGGTCATGATATACTTGTTAAGAATTTATAAGATCTTGACAAGGCTCACAAGGCCTTGCAAAGTGAACACTCTATCCTTACCAAGTCACATGAACAACTTCAAATTCAATTGACTAAGAATAATGTGCCTAGTTCTTCTACTTCTACTTGTGATCATGCAAATGTTATTGAAGAAAATGCTAGGTTGAAAGATGAGCTTGCCAAGTCCTCCATTCCCATAGGTGAGAAAAACTTGAATGACCTTTTGAGTAAGCAAAAGGCATTTGGTGATAAAACGGGGATTGGCTATGTCTCAAAGAAGAAGAAGAAGAACAACAAGAAGAAGAAGGCCAAGCCCGCACAAGCAAAGAAGGATCCTATTGTGGGTGGCAAAGCCACTCATGATGATCATGCGGGAATTGCTAACCCTCACTATGTGTTATTTCGTGATTATTATGGTGATGTTTATGCAAAATATGTTGGTCCAAATGATGGTTATGTTGCTTGGTCTATTTGGGTTCCAAAGACCCTTGTTGCTAACAAAAGAGGACCCATTGAAAAATGGGGACCTAAAACCAAGCAATGATCTCTTGTAGGACTATGCTTCCGGTGGATCAAAATGGGTGCTTGATAGTGGATGCACAAGTCATATGACCAGAAGCAAGGAGATTATGACGGAGATGAGACCAAATGACAACCACATAACCGTCACTTATGGAGACATGTCACAATCCGAGGTATTGGGTCTTGGCAAGGTGGTGGTCGCACCGGATATTTCCCTTGTGGACGTCATGCTTGTTGAGACCCTAGGTTACAATTTACTTTCAGTTCGTGCACTTGGTAAGATGGGCTTTGCCGTCTTCATTGATAATGAAATTGTGGTACTCTTGTGGAGCAAGTCTCTAAAGGTCGCTTTCGTTGGGCACATTGAAAACAACTTGTATGTGGTGGACTTCTCGGGGAAAACCACTACAAGTGCAATGTGTTTATTTGGAAAGGCCGATGTGGGTTGGCTTTGGCATCGCCGACTAGCCCATGTCAATATGAGAACTTTGCAAAGCCTTCACAAGGGTGGCCACATACTCGGACTAAAAGAGAATGTTTCTTTTGCCAAAGATCGTGTTTGCAGGGCTTGCATTCTAGGAAAAATGCATGATTCTCCCCACCCAAGCAAGACTATCATTTCTTCCAAGAGGATCTTGGAGCTCCTTCATGTGGATCTTTTTGGTCCTCCATCTCATGCAAGTCTTGGTGGGAAGAAATATTGTTTGGTGATTGTTGATGACTATTCAAGATATACTTGGGTCTACTTCTTCAAGCATAAGAGTGAGACTCAACAAACCATCATCGACTTTGCCAAGGAAGTTGAACGTCAACATGGGCAAACTATTTTGGCAATTAGAAGTGACAATGGCTCGGAATTCAAGAACTACACTTTGAATGGGTTTCTCAGTGATGAGGGGATACGTCATCAATATTCCGCTGCATACACCCCTCAACAAAATGGTGTAGCCGAAAGGAAGAACCGGACTCTTATGGATATGGCTAGGTCCATGTTGGCGGAGTTTAAGTCTCCATACAACTTTTGGGCCGAAGCTATCTCTACGGCTTGTCACTCTTCAAACCGGCTCTTCCTCCGCAAAGGCCTAAACAAGACTCCATATGAAATACTCACCGGAAGCAAGCCCAACATCTCCTACTACCGGGTTTTCGGGTGTAAGTGTTTCTTTCAAAGAAAAGGAGTTCGTTTAGGTAAATTTGATCCGAAAGCAATAGAAGGTATTTTTGTTGGTTACGGTGCCGAATCCCACACTTATAGAGTCTTCAACAAGTCCACCGGACGTGTTGAGGAATCTTGTAGTGTGGTATTCGAAGAGAATGACAGCTCCCAAGGGGGGCAAGATGTTGTTTCTTGTGATGTAGATGATGAAATACCTCTAGAAGCCATAGGAAGAATGGGCGTGGGATTTTTCCGCCCCATTGAGGGACACCTTGTGGCGGACCGAGAAGGACTATGCTCTACTCAAGTGGAGCCTTCATCTTCACAAGCTCAACAAGCCTCTCCCAAGGAAGCAACTAATGCACCAACCGAAGAACAAGACAAGGACCTTCATGAAGAACAAGGGGCACCACCATCCTCTCCGTTTATCTCAACCGCCCCCAATTCTTCACAAGACCAAGATCAACCTACTCATGAAGATATTGATGATCAAGGTCAAGTTGATGGTCAAGACGGGGACCCAAATGATCAAGATGATCAAGTGATCCCTCCAAGGTCTAATGAGGAGATCGAAGCCCATCGCAAGAAGAGAATTGAAAGGGACTTGGAACTTAAAGGTCATACCCTTGAGAGGGTTATTGGAGATCTAAGGAGCAAAGTGTCAACCCGGCGTCAATTGGCACAATTTAGCACTCATCATGCTTATATCTCCATGGTTGAACCCAAGAAAGTATTTGAAGCCCTTGAAGATCCGGATTGGTTGGATGCTATGCATGAAGAACTCAACAACTTCAAGCGCAATAATGTTTGGGTGTTAGTGGAGAAGCCAAAGGAGTGCCGGAATGTGATTGGCACAAAGTGGATTTTCAAGAACAAGCAAGATGAGCATGGAATTGTTGTGAGGAACAAGGCAAGATTGGTTGCTCAAGGTTTCTCTCAAGTTGAAGGAATTGACTTTGGAGAAACCTATGCTCCCGTGGCTCGCCTTGAGTCCATCTGTATCCTTCTTGCATATGCCACTCATCATAACTTTAAGTTGCAACAAATGGATGTTAAGAGTGCCTTTCTTAATGGTCCATTGAAAGAGGAAGTGTATGTTAAGCAACCCCCAGGGTTTGAGGATCTCAACTTCCCGAACCATGTCTACAAACTCCATAAGGCACTCTATGGCCTTAAACAAGCCCCACGTGCGTGGTACGAGCACCTTAGGGAGTTGTTGTTAGACCGTGGGTTTGAAGTTGGGCAAATCGATCCCACTCTTTTTACTAAGAGGGTCAATGGGGAGCTTTTCGTATGCCAACTATATGTTGATGATATTATCTTTGGCTCAACTAACAAAGCTTTTAATGATGAATTTGCAAAGCTTATGACCGATAGGTTCGAGATGGCTATGATGGGCGAAATGAAGTTCTTTCTTGGTTTTGAAATCAAGCAATTGAAAGAAGGGACTTTCATTAATCAAGCAAAATATGTCCAAGACATGCTCAAGAGGTTCAAGATGAAGGAACTAAACGGGGCCGCCACACCAATGGCCACAAAATGTCATCTTGAACTTGATCCCAATGGTAAAGATGTGGATCAAAAGGTATACCGTTCTATGATCGGCTCTTTGCTTTACCTTTGTGCATCTAGACCCGATATTGTGTTGAGTGTAGGTGTGTGTGCAAGGTATCAAGCCGCTCCTAAAGAAAGCCACCTTATGGCAGTTAAGAGAATCTTTCGATATTTGGTTCATACCCCAACTTATGGGCTTTGGTATCCCAAAGGCTCGGATTTCTCTCTTTGTGGCTTCACGGATTCGGATTGGGCCGGTGACAAGGATGATAGGAAATCAACCTCCGGAGCTTGCCAATTTTTTGGTAGGTCTTTGGTGTGTTGGTCTTCTAAGAAGCAAAATTGTATATCTCTCTCCACCGCCGAAGCCGAATACATTGCCGCCGCAAGTGGATGCACTCAATTGTTATGGATGAGGCAAACTTTGAAGGAATACGGTGTCAATTGTGACAAAGTGCCTCTTTTATGTGACAATGAAAGTGCTATCAAGATCGCCTATAATCCGGTGCAACATTCAAGAACCAAGCATATTGAGATCCGGAATCATTTCATTAGAGACCATGTTGCCCGTGGTGATATTGAGCTTGCTTATGTTGGCACCAAGGATCAACTTGCCGATATATTCACGAAGCCCCTTGATGAAGCAAGATTTGGATATTTGAGGAATGAGCTAAATATCATCGATTCAAGGAGTGTGGCTTGAACATCTTGCAAATACACCTATTTATCAATGCGTGTTTGGTTTAGGTGTGGGCATGGAGATAGGGGGAGTGCGGTCCTAATTAATTGGGCTATCCCTCCCCCCATAATGCCAATAGTAATCATATCATTCTCTTAATATCATTTTATGATATATGAGCTTCAATGACGAGTAGTGGTTATGGACTCAAGATACATCTTCGCGGTCCAATGCCATAACACTCAAACATGGTGGCTCCGGCCACCGACCTCTTCTTTTCGAAGAGTTGATTCCTTGCATATCTTATTTGAGGTCTTGGTGTTCTCTCTCGATGTTATTTCTTATTTTGATATGGGAAGGCACTTGCATTGGATCTTTAGTCGATTTGCTCTTGCAATGTTAAGTGCCGAGAACCACTCCATGTTTGCTCTCTCACCTAAGCCATCCTCTCTCAAGACATCTAATCCATGCACACGAGTTCAAATTTTTCATCAAAACAACATCTGTTTTTGAAAATTTCGAGTTGGCCAATTTTCTGGCTCCCAGGCCGGAATATCCGCCCCCCTGGGCGGAATATCCAGGGGGGGCCGGATTATCCGCCCCCTCCTGGCCGGATAATCCGGCCCAAGTGGCACCAGGGTATATAAGGGGCAGGGTCGGGCTGCCCTAGGGCAGTTCCTTCCCCACCCCTTCCAGCAGTTCCCTGCCGCCGCCGCCTCCTTCCCGTCGCCGCCGCCGGAGCTCCGGCCAACCCCTTGGCCGGATTTCTTCGGAGGTTGCTCTCCTCCTCCTCTGGAAGGCATTCACCAAGCCGATTTCGCAATGGATGCGGGTATTGTTCTATTCCTAGGATGTGATTTTACCCTAGCTTGTTCTTGGTGTTTTAGCCTTCTAGTTGTTGTTTTCCTCTATTATGAATCATGTTGTATGAATCCTTCCCCCGATCTATCAAATTGGTCACTGCAGCAAGTTGTAGAAGAATTTTTCGAGGGGCCGGATTATCCGCCCCCCCCCTGGCCGGATAATCCGGCCTGGGATTTTTTTTCAGTCTCTTTTTATACTTGCTGCTGTCAATTTGATTCATTAGGTGAAGTTTGCTTGTTCATATTTCATGATTCGTTGATCCTTTCCGTAACTCGTGTGCATACGCTTATCCCCATGCTCTCCGTGCATATCTCTTTCACAGGTGGTCCAAGTTTGCCGAAGCGCAAGCGTCGGCTTGTTCGGAATGAGGAAGGTGTTCTTGTGGATGAGGTTGCTATCCGTCGGGAACAGAGGGAGGCTGCTAGGAAGGCTGAGAAAGAGAAGGCTGCCAAGGCTCAAGCCCGCCGTCGCAAAGGCAAAGCGACACGTCCTAACTACAAGAGCATGCCCGAGGCCGAGTACATTCTTGTGCGGCGCAACAATTGGTATGCCACAGCAAGAGATGAAGACATTGAGGACCGTGGTTTCTGGAATGAGGAGCAGTGGGGGATTTTTCGTGATGTTTATGAGCCATTCAAGAACCCTTGTCGCCCAATGCATCCAATTGATTTTGATCACCTTCGCAGCAAGTCTTATTTTGATGAAGCAGTTTCTATGGTTGAGAAGTTGGGTTTGATGGGGCTGGCCAACATTCAGTGCAACTATAATCCCGGTCTCATCAAGCAGTTCTATGCTACCCTTGTGATCCTGCCAAATGCTCAGAAATCTATGAAGTGGATGACCGGCGAGCATGAGTGTACATCGGACTTTGCTACGTTTGCCTCTCTCTTGGGGTATGCGTACAATGGAGACACTCCAGTGGGTCGCCGTATTCACAACCCGGGGACCAAGCCTGACAAGGATAAATTGTATGATCTCTATGACTCCACCGGCACTGTGGGCTTCATCCAAGGACTGCATCCTCTCTATGATCAGCTGGTCTGCATTTTCAGGGAGAACATTGCTCCTAGTGGTGGCAACAATGATGCCATTCACACCTCTCTTGTTGACCTCCTTGCTTTTGCTCATGAGTGTGCCACGTCGACTGACCCTGCTGAGGACTTTACCCTTGATGTGATGGATTTCATCTTCTATGAGATCAAGGATGCTATCATTCAGAGGAACACTGTGCCATATGCTCCATACATCATGCTACTCATCAAGCATGCCCTTGGAGATTATGATATCCATGATGACTGTGTGGAGCATCTTGTCAAGAAGATGTATGTCAAGAGAAAGGCGAAATCTGCTCCTTCAGCTGCATATCTAGGCACTTTCATGGCTGATGCGAGGACAAGTGCTACTGCCCGTGATCAGAGGACTGCTGCATCTGTTATGTCCAGGGAGGTCAAGAAGCTCAGTTGGTTTGAGCGGAATGTTCTGTGCATGAAGGTAGAGATTCACCGTGAGAACTACCAGGCCTATGTTGAGAGGAAGAGCATCCAGGACACTCAGCAGCTGATCCTTCACCGTCTCAGTGGTGCTCAGACCGCCGATCCCACTCCTACTGCTCCTGTGGCCTATGATGCTTGGAACACCGATCGCTACAACTGGGTGGATATGCAGAAGCATCTCTTTGATGCTCCAGATGCTCCCGCAGGAGGTGCTCGTGCAGAGGCTGAGGAGGACTTTGAGGCTGAGGAGGACTTTGAGGCTGAGGAGGACTTTGAGGCCGAGGATGAAGATGCTGGAGCTGATGAAGGTGATGGTGGAGATTATGATGGTGTGGACTCCGGCGACTTCGATGACTTGGAGGATTGATTCCTCGGGACGTGTAGCATCGCTCTTCTCTCTTTTTGGTGTCTTGATGCCAAAGGGGGAGAAGTAGTTCTATTAGGAGTCTTACGGGATTTGCATGGGTGGAAACACAAGCTTGCGCGCTTATCATTCCTTGGCGCTTGTGTTTCTTCTTATTTTATTCATCTTAAGTTGAACTTTGTGTGTGGTTGAACTTCGTGTCGTTTATTTGCTACCATGTGGTGTATGAGACTATGTTATATGTTCTTAATATGCTATGTGGATCATTATGTGTTGTTCACTTATGTCTCTTTGAGCTCATGGTTATTGGTGAGATGCCTATGGAATTATTGTCCGGTATATCGTATTATCATATTCGGAATTCCATAATGTTTGAGTTATCTATGCAATGGTATGTCTCCTCTAAACTCATTGGTGAAGTTGCACACATCTAGGGGGAGCTTTTTTATCTTGCTCAAATATTTGTTGTTTGAAATATTCGATCTTTCTTGCAAATCCTAGTGTTGTCATCTAACACCAAAAAGGGGGAGATTGAAAGTGCAAACTTTGTTTCCCTCAGATTTTGTGTGTTAGATAACAACATTAGGGATATTAAGTGTGTGCTAAGTTGTGCAGGATTGTCAGGTGAAGAAATGCCAGGCCGGATTATCCGGCCAGGGGTGGCCGGATAATCCGCCCCCTCGGGGAGTGGCCGAAAAACGGTTAAGTCCCTGGCTCGGCGTCACCCAGTATAGGGGGCCGGATATTCCGGCCAGGGGCCGGATAATCCGCCCCCCAGGCGAGAGCTCAAAATGACTAAGGACTTATCGCGGCGTCACCCAGATAGGGGGGCCGGATATTCTGGCCAGGAGTGGCCGGATAATCCGCCCCTCCAGAGAGGACCCCAATTTCGGCTAAGGACCTGGCGCGGCGTCACCCAGATGGGGGGGGGATAATCCGGCTAGGGGCCGGATAATCCGCCCCTCCAAGTCAGCAATGGCTACATTTTGGGAGGGGCTATAAATACCCCTCCCCTTCTTCCACCTCAAGCTGCTCGAGCTGTGCAAGAAGAACACCATTTTTGGAGCCACCAAATTCGCAAGATCTCCTCCCTCAACCCACCAAAGCTCTTGATCTTTGGAGAATCGAAGGAGAAGGCCTTGATCTACATCCTCACCGAAGCGATTTGATTTCCCCTCTCATTTGCTTGAGGGCCCTTTGGTCTTGGGTTCCCTTGTGTCCCTTGACCTTGTTTGTGTGATTGAAATCTTGATACTTGTTGATTGAGATCTTTGTGGTGCTTGGGAGCCTCCAATTCAGTTGTGGAGTTGTGCCCCAAGTTTTGTAAAGGCCGATTCCGCCTTGAGTAATCCCTTAGTGGAAAGTGAGCTAGGCCTTTGTGGCGGAAGCTTGCACCGGAGAATAGGGTGAGCCTTTGTGGCGTTGGTTAGGCCTTTGTGGCAACCACACCCCTCCAACGTAGACGTACATCCCCTAAAAAGGAAGGAACTACGGGAATTACATCCGTGTCTCCGTGTGCTCCACTCTCGGTTACCTCTATCCTTTATTGCCTTTACTACTTGTATCTTGCTTAGCTTGCTTGTTGACATATAGGTAAATTCACCTTAGTTGCATATCTAGAGAATTTACCTTTTGTGTCAAGCCTAAATTGAAAAAGAATTAAAATTTGAGTAGCACCTATTCACCCCCCCCCTCTAGGTGCCCATACGATCCGTTCAGTACCCGAGTTTTGCGAACCCTGCGGGTAAAGCATAATGCGCCCATCTCTTTATTGTCATCTTCATAATTTTCTTCCCTCCAGGCGTGGCGTGATTTATTTACTCGAGCCTGTGCTATTATATTTCTTGCGTCCTCCTTCCTCTTTTGTCGCCTTTCCTCTTCTGATGACTCACTATACTCATTATTTGCGAAGTTGTATCTGAGCTTCTTCTTTTGCTTTTCCTTGTAGCTTGTCGACTTTGTGTCTGGACCTTTTTCCCTGATCTTGCTCTCCACTATTCTGAGGTTTCATATCGCGGCTCGGTGCATATCTTCTCGCGGATCCCCAGGTTCTGGCCTTGTAGTTAGTAAATACGCCTGTGCTGCTATCAACGCTGCTTCTGGCATTTCTTGCATGAAGTCATCTTCCTCCTCTTCTAGCTGTGGGGTAGGGCTCCTCGAGTACCTTTCTTCTCTGCTGCGTGCTGTTGCCCCCCTGTTGTGTTTTGGGTCTCCGTGCCTTTCTCTACTGTACTCGGAATCCTCACTATAGTCATCCCAGTATTCCTCCCTTGATACACTGTTATTGTTTTGAAGAACCGTGTCTCTTTCCTCCCTTATTTTCTTCCTATGTTGGTATAATGCATACTGATATCCCATTAGAACTTCTCTTCTTGAACCTTCGGGTACTTCTGTACCATGATTGATAGCTGACTTGATCATTCTCCATTCGCCGGCCGAAACGTGGGCTTTCTCCTTATCCTTTTTGTTGTGTTCTTTTATTTTGTCGACTTGCCTGTCAACCTTCTTACTTCTTTTGTTTTTGTTCTCTTCTTCTGCCTCAGTGATAATGATGCATAGCTGATGTACTTTAGAGATGCCACTGCTTCCAACGGTGAAGTCCCTTGCGCTGTTGTTTGTTTGATGCGCTCTTTCTTCTGAGTCGAAATTTTCCCGAATTTTGTTGCCTTCTGCGATTGGCATTTTTCCCAAGCTGACTGGCGAGTTTACCTCGCTGGAAGAGCCTTCTGATGATTCCAACATTACCTCTGTTTCGGGCTTGCTCGCCGATGGATCTGGTTTCAACGAATCCGAGAGGCGAGATGAACCTGATGGCCCGACGAAGATGCTCAAACTTCCAATTGTTAACTCCATCTCTTGACTTCCGTCGAGTTCTGATCTGCTGTTGGCTAAAAGCAAAAAAGCCGTCAAATTCATGATTCCAATGCCCAGGTCCCCACGGTCAGCGCTAATTGACGAGGGTTAACTCGGCAAATGTCCTAGATGAAGGACTTAGGATCGGGGGAAGAGGGCGTCGGATGAACTCGAAGGTAAAAGTTAGTCGAAATAAGTGTATATCGAAAGTAAACGTGGGTGTTAAACCTGGCTTGCTTTCAATCTGCCCCACACCGTCCCCTCCTGGCCCCTATATATAGGTGGCCAGGTCTCGAGGATCGGGTAGGGTCCGATACAGATTACAATATCGACATACGGTAAGAACTCGTATTCGACTATCATTACAATTGGGCCTAGCTTAACGGGCCTCAGGGGTACTCAACTAACGGGATCTATTAACTATACCCTTGTTAGTTGTCTTCCAACATTCTTGGGGAATCCAATAGTCTTTGGCTCCTTAGTTTACTTAGTTTAACAAGCTACTTTTGGTTAAGTCTCCATACTATGGTATCAACTTTCTATGTATGGTCTGGTTATGGTCTATAAAATAAGGTTTCACGGAGATCATAATGACACTTAAGAGGTCCGACAAGGTATAGGCATACCTAAAGATTCAGTTCTAAGGAATGGATTAGTCTCATTTAGTCTATCCAACATAGGGTTTTGGTTTACTTTATAAGGTTGACCTTGGTCCTCTATGCTCAAAAAGTTCAACCGTGGTTATACTAATGGTGGTTCATGGTCCATGATTGTCAAACTCCTTCACTGCTCTCCCAATGGAGCTACGGTGAATCTTAGGGAAGTGTCGTTCAAATATACTTTATCCTACTTCCAACATCTTTAGTTTCTTCGCAATTTGTTCTTCTTGATCCAAGTTTTCTTCTTACTCCAACTGATTTGGTCTAGTTCCATCAACTTGTTGCTACACTCTCCCCCTTAGGCTTTCCTAATGGTCTCTCAAAGAAATCTGCGGTGTACCCACACAATTGTGGATATCTGGTATAAATTCTTTGATTATGTACTTAGGTAGGGCTTCTATTCCACTTCTGGAGGTATGTACATCCCAAAGTTCTAAAGGTTGATGAGAATTGGGTTTTCCCATCGCTATCCATCCACATTCGAATGGTAGGGTATATATAAAGCCACGGGAGAAATCCGGCAGAGTTTCTCTTGTACCGGAGGACATCCACGACAGGCAATTGTATATATTGAGCAAAATCTTATATTTACTAATTGGAGGCACCAAACGAGGCACCACGTTAATCCTAGAAGTTAAGAAATTTTGGTCCATCCAATTAACTTATGAGGAGTCCCTCACCGTTGGATGATTCAGTAAACGCGCTATCCCCTGGCCCGCGAACGTGAGTCGTCCGCTACGTGGTCTCATCAGGCTTCCAACTGTCCATCGAAAAGAAGAAAAAAAATCCGAGCGTGGTCTTCTTCCTAGGTAAAATCTGAGAGTCGATCGGTTGCTCCTAGGTTTTTCGAAGAAGTGCAGCCATCTAATTCCGTGTCCTACCTCTGATTGACTCAGCATTTGCGTGATGGAGAAACCGAATCATCCTTCCCATGGCGTCTCTTGCTTCATCATTTGGATTTTGCGGTTCCACAACAGGTCGACAGCAACAAAGGAAGTTAGCGATGTCCCTAATCAGCTATTTCCACTGATATGTCAGGTATGGAACGTGATGTTTTATCCATGTATGATCCAAGTCCTGATTCAATTTAGCAGAGGTGATACCACGGATCCTTTCAGGGATTATGTCCCAGAGTGCGACGGCAGTGGTGCTCGAGATCGAAGAGGCTTTGTTCTTGGTCGATCGGTGTTGATGCAAGATGGGGTCATGCCTACACATGCTCTCGATAGGTTTCTGCGGCTTCCTTTATATTGCGGACGGACGGCGGCCGTGTCCGAGTTCAACGAGGAGATACAGAGTTCTGTTTTTGATTGTTCAGTGTTGGTGCAAGACGATGGAACAAGTTACACAGATTTATTTCACTGTTTGCATTACCACGTACTCCTTTTGCATTGCATGTCACAAGATTGCACCGGTGATTAATTGTATTTTTCAGTTTTCCTTCTATCAGTTCAAAACTAATTAGAATAGCATTACCAATTAGAATAGCATTACTAATTATAATAGCATTACTATTCAAGTAGTTGGGTACCCTTCATATATACTATGGATTTTTGCAAACAATAGATAACGCCAAATAACGTCTAAGAGATCAATAAATGAAGTCCTGTTGCTTCCTTAATCAGTATATTGCTTCCTTTCTAAGTCATTAGAACCAAATCGCTTCCAGCATGGTTAGGTAAAACTACGAATTATAGAAACAAATTTTAGTGCGTGAAAGTTTTGTTTTCACATGTTTTTTAATAGAGCAGTGTTGAAATTACAGAGATGTGTTTGTATCCTGACCTATTTAATTTATTATCCGATGAAGATGTTGATTGGCTATATAACTATAGGTTACTATCATGATATTATTTCTTGATGCACCGAGTTAAGGTAAATGATGAAAAGAATCTCCACACTCTGATATCATATTATTTGCACAGTGAAAATAATTTGTCGGAACTTAAAAAATCCTATCAGTAATTGGGTGTGCAGACATTTGTATCATTACATCTGACAAGATACAGTTATTTTTTTTATTATGTGTCTATTTTTCCTTCAATCGGAATGGAGTCAACAAGCAATGACCAGGAGTTAATCCATTGCTGCAAACTGAAAAGAATAAAAAAAATCAACATTGCCATATTTGCTAGCATATCAGATATCATTGTGTGCAGTCGTGGTTCTCTTAATGGTGGAAGAACGAACATTTACACAGACGATTTATGGTGACAACCACTCTACTTCTGTAAATTCTTTTTCACTGAACATTCATTTATCTCTTTCTTTCAGTAAGATGGCATGAATGGGGACAGCAGTTTTTCAGGTTTTGGTGGATGAGGATGCGCGATTCAAGCAAATAATGGTGCTAGATGTTATAGAGGGTATTTAGTATCCATCTAATACCAGTGGATGCTTTCAGTTTTGTATATATTTCTTTCATTGTATTTCACTTTATGTCAAAAGATTGGATTCGTGATATATAAATAGCACCATGCATTAATCGAAACATAAATAGAGAAGCACAAGAATGTACAGAAGATGCACGTGTCTCACTGAAGAAGCGGTATTTATGCTACCTGGCGAGTTTATATATTCATTTTCCTTATATTTAAATAAAAAAGATATAATTTATGATTTAATTTGTACAATAGTTGGTGATCCATAAGTTATACTCTTGGCTACTAAACTACTGACCTATGCAACTGGAGAATAAAAAGCTTGCTCCAAATTATGCTCGGTTGCTCTTCTCTCCACTACCTCCACTAGAGTTGAAACTCTATTCCGACAGTAAAAGAGGTAATATGAGAGGTTCAGATCCCATGATTGTATCAGATGTCTCTAGGATTTGCCAGTTTTCTTATGTTAGTTGTTTGCTCTGCCATTTGAAACTACTATTCATTAAAATCAAATCACATGTGGGTTCAATTTGGAGCAAAAGTTTAGTTCTTTGTCATATGGCTTTGTATAGATTTATTTTTACTGAATGAAAGGGCCCACAGTCTATAGCATTAGAAGTAACTAACAATGGTTTATATATATTCAGATTACTAGCCCGTGCAGGTGCACGGGTTAAATGACTAGTAAGAGCTAATAGGAATACAAATGAATCAATGGCTTCAACGGATCATTAGTACATGAAAACCTCACAAGTCTTCGTCTGTAGATAAAGACTACACTCGAAGATAAGAAAAGATGTTGTTAACGTCTTAACCACCAATCTACAATTTAAGATTTTGGAACTAGGGATCAAAGTTATACATAAATGTTATGTGTCTTAGGGTCTGTTTGGCTGGGCTTTTGCTGTGGCTTTCTCTGCTTATAAGCCAAAAGCTCAACCAAACGAGTATTCTTTCGAACGCGCTTTTAGCTAAAGCCGAGCGAAAACCAGCGTCGCGGGCAAAGCACGCCGAGACGTGCTTTTTCGGCTTTGGCTGCGTACGCGTTTGCTTGTTTACGTTTTTACCCTTAACACAGATCGAATTTTACCCACCATCTGCCACTGAGTGGATCACATGTACCACCCCGTTCCCCAATTCCCCACTGTACTCAAACTCTATCCCGCGAGTTAGGGTTGGCCGCCGCCGCCGCTCCCTTCGTGTTCGTCGGCGAGTACCCCGGCCGGTCGCCGGCGAGTTCCCCGGCTGGTCGCCCACGTCCCTGCCCCTTCGGCGTAGCCGCCCTCGTCCCTGCCCCTGTTCCCGCCTCCTACGAGCTCCCAGCACCCTCCTCTCGCTCTAGCGCAACTCGAGGCAGACGACCGGCGGAGGCAGGAGCTCGAGCGCGTTAACCGGCCGTCGCAGGAGCTGGCCAGGATTTGATTTGCCTCCCTGCCAGATCGATCTCGTCCTAGGAAGATTGAAGTGCTTTTTTTCTAGGGAGGAGAGAGATCGATCTCGTCCACGCGTCCAGGCATGGAGACGATTAGTTAAAGATGTCATTTTCTTTCTTTCTCGGGAGGAGATTTGTAAGAGAGAAGTCAATAGGAGAGAAGGTGACATCCAACGATTCAAGATGGATTAACGGTTAATCAAATGAATAATATATTTTACTCACGCTGTAGTTTGATGGGAGTTCCCAATTATTAGTAAATATAACATACTCCCTCCATGCCGGATTATAGAGCAATTACGTACTTCGAGATAAATTTTAACCTTTAATTTTAATCAAGAAAATATAAGATATATTATATAAAAATTATACCATTGGATTCATATTCAAAAGAACTTTCCAATGGTATAATTTTTATGTTAAATATTTTATATTTTATTGACTAAAATTAATGATTAAAGTTTGTCTTAAAATACACATTTGCCCAATAATCTGGCATGGAGGAAGTAGCCTCCATCGGTTGAATAGAAATTACCGAATATTTCATCAATTAACTAACTACATAATAATGTATTGATTAACTACAACATGATTATATATCTAGTACAAAGTTTCATCAATAATTAATTAACTCCTTATAGAAAATCAATTAATTAACTAGATAATATATCAATTAACATTATTATTCATGTCTAAATCAGGCTCGAATGAGATCATAATCATTAAATAATACTTAAACAGTCTCTTAGGACTTTAGGGTATATTAGACATTTACCCTCACAGCCACAGTTCAGACAGCTACTTGCCAAACGGCTTTTACAGCTTTCTCACAGCACACAGCCCACAGCTACTTTGCCACAGCACACAGCCCACAGCTGCTTTCAGATAAGCCACAGCTCAACCAAACAGGGCCTTAGTCACGCTAGCAACGAGGGTTACTGGGGTTACCACTCCCAGGCTGAGTAAAGCAGCAGGCAGTACCGGAATGGATCATCGGTACTACAACACCTCAATCGACCCGTGATGTACTAAGCATAACCAAGGCTGCATAACAACGAGCTCAAATACCTCCAACTCAACTGTAGCTAACTTAATTAGTGGTTCTACTCCAAGATCTGGTGTTAGGATCTAGTATTTATGAACTTAGAGTTCCACTAAATTCCAATACTTCAAACTTCTACCACTTCATGATACTTCCATGAATGGGTCTTAGTACTTTTATCCAACTTTTTGCTACCAACTGTGGTATCTCTTAATCAATTTTTCTTCTTCTAGGGTTTGTATTGCAAGAAATACACCATCTACAGGTGTTTTCTCATACATTCCCTTCTTGTTTGGCTTCCGTCGTGTCATGATTCTTCCTCTTTGTCTTGGCTGCCTTAGGAATTCGTCTCTCCCTCACACGAATCCTTTAACCCTCTAGATCAATACCATGAAGTAAGAACTTGGTAAAGCAACATGCATTTGCATATCAGAGTTAAACTTCATGTATGGATCTAGTCAATCAATAAAAATCTAAGAAAAGTCCAAATGTGTGCTGGCAACATACATCATCATAAGCCCGTTGAGTAAAACATCTCTAAAGTGCAGGCTTAGATGTGTACTTTATAGCACCAAATAATATAGGTTTATATTGTGCTATATTGCACATAGTGATGGACTACTACTCTTTGTCTCAATACTTACTCTAATTGCTCAATTGCAATCAAAGAAATTTGAACAGAGGGTTTTGTGAGTCTTTATAGCTGGCATGTACGTGCCTTTCTATCATTCTATAGTTTACCTTCCGTTCTAGTGAAGACTATCCTCACATGATCTCTCGAAACTTCTAGCATAGCTGCTCTAAACACCTACTTCGCTAAGTATGGTTCACACAACTCCATGATGTTCATGGGGTTCTCCGTTGTGCTTTGATCAATCTACTTCCAACTAGGACTATGGTCCTTTCATATTTAGCCTAGTTACCATAGTTTGGAACACTTCATTCATCCTTCTTCTTAAGCACCTTCCTCCTCGGCAGAGAATTGCTGGTGTACTACAAAGTTCTTCTCCATTATGTAAAGATTCTCATGTGAATCTCACATACTTCAAGCTTTTATACCATGGGTACTTCTTACTTGTATATGGAATTCTTGAGTATCCACATACTTGATTCAAACTGGGGTCCTACTATCTCATATAGCTTCACTTTATCACTCAATATCATCCTACTACAGTTTCAGATGATTCAAGTTTAACATGACGGCCTTGGTATACTTCTTCCAATAGGATAGTTCCCATTCCGGTTGTATCCTCTCTTTGGACTACCATGTATTGTATACCAATTGTAATCAACTTCCATCCTTTGTGTAAGGTTATAGTAATGTCATAACTACTTGGTATGGAACAAGATATCTAGCTTCACTTAAGAAGACAGATAAGAAATGTGACTCAAGTGTGTCAGGATTATCCTTTTATTGAATATCCATCTCAAGTCATAAGAAGAATTGGTTTAGATAAGAAGGCTTCCTATAGTCACTACCAAACCTACAAGTCACCTATTAAAGGGTTTTAATCCTAGGGTCAAAGCGTTTGCTCTGATACCAGCTATGGTGACCCAGCATACCACTACATGTGTAGTATGCAAGTCGTTGACATAACACCAATGAAATACTGTCTCACTAGTATTACAACGATCAGAGTGGTACAACAGAAACATCGCAGGTCCAAGGTAGGTGCATAGGATTACAAATTTCATCATACAGAAGAGCTTCAGAACTTCCTCAATAGGTAGAGGTTTAGTCCTGGCGACTACAAACGAGAAAGAATACATTGAAGACTCAACTAGAGCTTCACTAATGCAGTTGGCTTGCTACAGAACTACCCTAGCTACATAGGTTCTAGGATTAGGGAATTGGGTCCCTTCTAATCCTATTCTAGTTTTCTAGCAAGCTTGGCATAGTTGTTGACTCCACTGATAGTTCTGACATTGGTTGAAGGCTTCATCTTCATCTTCAGTGTCTCGAGGTTGCCTCATGTGTTGCCTCCAATCTAAGCAAGGGTTACGAGGGAGTGGGGTGAGTAACGAGCGTTACCCAGCAAGTTCATATAGGGAATAAGGTGTTTTATGCACTGGCTACAGCCTTGGACTCAAGAGTCGTTTGGCAATGCAAGTTTTCGTAAACATTTCTTCAAGAGGTTGCTTTTATTCAGAAGAACTATGTCCGTCAGTCTTCATAGGTTGATTAGAGCTTCGATGGGCTCCTTTCCTGCCGTGTTCGCAGCTCCTTCCCGAAGCAGGGAGTATCCAGATACTTTCTTACACTCTGCAGAGGTGGTCACTTGTACCCATAAGAGATCAACAGTTTGCTGCACATCCGAGTTCGATGCTCGTCCACACTTCCTTGGTATGGGGCCCAGCCGTTGATCCGAGCCAATCACTGTTCCTTCCCGCGACCGTGCATACCCACCCTTTTGCGGCTCCAACTTCGGTTCGCTACCCTCGCCGGTCTACACCTTCGGTAGTTGCCGACCTCGGCATACTTGCCTTTCCTAGACAATGAGTTAGCCCCACCGGTTTTCACCGGCGCAAACTCTAGAGTTAGCCCCACCGGTTTCCACCAGCGCAAACTCTACCCCCGTCTTTGCCGCAATCCATCATAGACCGCCAGAATCGTGAATTCATTAGGGGGAATCCACCCATCCCGAAGCTCCGCGCAGGGAGACAACTGCTCCGAAACGGCGCGTCCGTTGATATGCATGAGGGAAAAGATACAGCTGACTCTTCCGTCCCATTCCAGACCCTATGGTTGACCGTGTTTTACGGCACAAGAATCACTGGCGACATTGGTTATTAGTCCTAGGTGAATGATACGTCTCCAACGTATCTATAATTTTTGATGCTCCATGCTTGTTTTTACACTGGCGCCCCACGCTTTCTATTAACACTAGGAGGTGTTGGCGTCGAGCCTTCTTCTTCAACAAGATCAACCAAATCTGCGGGCACTTCTCTTGGCACTCCTGGCATGACCGCCGATGTTCCATCAACATGAGCATCCTCAAACATGACCTCCATCAACTCCAAGTTGTCCGGGGGACCTTTCCGGAAACCCGCAATAAGCTTGTTAGCCTACATAAGATTTGCCAAGTTAATAACCATAATGCAATCCACCTATTTTGAAATGTAAAAATGACATAAGCATGGCATATGTATGTCATACCTTGATCAATTCAGCCCACTGTGCATCATCCGCTGTAATTGTTTTCTTCACCGGATCCCAACCAAGTCCAGTTGCTTTGGTAGTATAGTACACCCATGCTTGGTACAATGCTTTGGTTGAATCCCACTTATTTTTGAATTGTGTCTTGGTGTAGTTTCTTCCCGTTTTAAGACCAAATTCTCTACCAAGATTTTTGTACCCGTCCGGACTAAGGAAAGCGGTTGGTCTATTTCCTGCCCTTTTTTGATTCATGCAGATTTCACAAAAAATTGTAGTTGACGACGCATCCCAATGTGCCTTAGGTGCCTTATCTTGATCCATCTAGTTACATAAGTAAATTATTTAACTCCTACTACACATATCAACTACATATCCAACAATATATGTATGCAAAATATCACACAAACAATCTGAAACAATAGACTAATCGAGGCATATATATCCAATTAACATGCACATTTTAGCAATTCAATAGTACCCTTTCCAGATCATCACCTCACAACAATCTAACCATCACAGAGAATAAATGGGAGGGCTCAACCTTCCAGGAAATTACTATGGCAGGAGGGAGGCAGAGAATGGGAGGGCTCACCTTGCTTGATCCGTTCGGGGCAGACCTTGCCGGAGAAGACCGCGGGAGCTGCCGCGGACGAGTGACGGCGAGGCTGCGGAGGCTCGACGGGAACGGCGGGGACGGAGGTGAGTGGAGGGGAGCGGCGGCGTCCGGGACTGGCACGCAGGCGAGCGGCGGCGAACGACGCCTGGACGGGAACAGCGGCGATGGAGGCGAGCCGAGGGGATCGGCGGCGAACGGTGGCGACGGACGCTCGACGGGACGGCGGCTGGGCGGCGGCTGGGTGGTGGCCGGTCAAACCCTAACCCTAGCTGCCATGTCTAGGGAAAGGGGAGACTCGGGGGACTGGCGAAGGGTGAGGTTGGGGGTACCGATTCGGCTGGCTATATAAGGGATGGCAGTTTTTTCTTAAATAATAAGAAGTGCCAAGGATAGAATCATCAACTCACTTTCGGGAAGCTCGGGAAGCAGCGGGAAGCAGCCCCCGGCTTGCTTCCGCTCGACAGCGGTCGACCAGCACGTTTCGGGCCATCGCTTCTCTGCAGCCCTTTGCAAACTTCAGGTGTTTGTTTCAGCTTCTACTTTTAGACCCCAAAAGCAGAAGTAGAAGTCCAAACAAACACACCCTAGGTCGCCCCCGATTCTGCGCAGTCAACCCCTCCGAATCTTCGAGCAGTCGCGTATGTTGGGCCGGTGAGCCGTCTATTGGGCCAGGTCCTTTTCTGATGCGGTACAAAATTAGCACAAGTGTCAACATTATTTGTCACATTTTTAACATCAGTATCAAATCTTGTGGACCTTTAGATGGACGTAAATAGAGGGCTATTATTCATTTAAGGGTACCATAAAACACCTCTAGAGCAATTACAATAAAGTCCAGTCAGCTGGCTATAATCATTAAAATATTATATGTTTGATGAGTTGGAGGAGAGAAGAAGAGAGAAAAGAGAAGTGGGCTCTTATGCAAGAGCTGCACGTGCTCCTAGGCACTTTCTGAGAGTGTCAAGTGGGCCATGCATTAATAAAGAAGAAAACTTTTGTATTTTACTATTGTACATATTGACTACAAGGTTGGCTATAGGTAACGTGACAATGCCATATAGCCAGCAGCGGGCTCTTCTATTGTTCTTGCTCTTATTCCTATTGTTGAGGATGCCGCAACAATCAGAAGCGACAACTCTTTAGGAGGGCATAATATTAGTTGAATCCTTGGGCTGCTGCTTTATATGTGGATTGCATTGCTCTTTGTAGGGAGTTCATAGATGTTGCATTTGAACATTATCCTATGGAGAGAAATATGGCGGCTCACACTCTAGCTAGCAAAGCGGAGGGGTCAGTTCCGATTGTGTGGAAGGATGGCCCTCCTGATTCTTGGTTGATGTAATTTCAAATGAGCGTGTGTGTTTCCAAGATTAATATAAACTGCCATAGCGGCTTTCCCTAAAAAAATCATTTACTTCTACCAACGCTTTTGGTTGATGTTAGTAGTTTGGTCCGTGACTAGGCCGAGCTCTAGGGTTAATGGTTTCTAGTGTTGGGAAAGCTTTGTATGACTTTAGAGCATCTCTAGCAGTGATCATAAAAGGCCCGAAACCATATAATGACCACCAGTTTATAGTTTCGAGCGAAAAAAATGGCGCCGATCAGAACACGTAAACATGCTGAAACCATAAAAAGTTTTATAGGCGACAATACATTTTGGAGGCGGAACTTGGGAATCTCCAGTTTTGCCCGCCGAACCGACGCCCGACCTATATCCCTTCCGGCTCTTGGCGGGCTGAAATTTCAACTACAGGCGCACCCTTCAACTGCCGGTCTCACCGGAGTCCGGCCAAATTCCGGCCATGGAGAGCCCGTCCTAACCACCGCAGCCACTGTCGACGCGGCCATCGCCGCCGCCTCTTATTCCAACAAAAATTTGACCGAAATTGGAGCTTTCGTGCAGCCTCGGCCACCACCCGCGAGCGACCAGAGAAGGTCGGGCTTGGGGCGACGGCAGCCGACGCTAGGGGTGGCTTAAGCGGGCGGGCGCTGGGGCGGCTCGAGCGGGCGGGCGGTAGGCGGCGTGGCGGCGGGTGGCACGACGGCCGGGCAGGTGGCAGCGCGTGGGCGGGAGGATTGCCTGGTGCGGGATGGCAGTGAGGAAGATGATAAGGGAAAAATAAAAAAAGCAAAGAAAAATAGAAAACGCTGACAGGTGGGCCTATTGTGGATATTCTATTTTTGATCTACGCCCGCGACCGTTGAAACCATAAACCGTTATATGGTGGCCTGTATTCGCATTTTAAGGGTCGTGTTTTTACAGGTATTGCTAGAGATGCTCTTAGGTTCTGCCGGCAAGCTTTAGCTTCGTTCACCTCTTTGGAGGCGTCATCTTAAGCCCCTTCTTTGGATTTTCAAGTCCTGCTAGGCTGCTGGTCCGTCATTGAGTTTCCTTCAACAACAATTTTGGGGCGATGGAGGTTTGTAGGATTATATAGGTTTGGTGTCGCTTTCGTGCAACAGAAAGCAGAGTTCTTCAACCTCTATCTTCATTTAAACTAGCTGGCTTGCCCGCGCATTTGCGCGGCTAGTTTGCGTGAATCATTATGTTTTGAAAATTTCTAAATTACACAACATATGAGATTGTAGTCCTAAGTCGTGAGGAACCTTGATTGGATTTGTAGGTATGAGCAGATGACACTTGGAAAGACATATGAAGACCTTCATGTCAATCTTTATTTTTTTTATCCTTGCATCTATATGTATTTGAGAAGTTCTTCGCAAAGAATTAGATTCAATTCTAAGTTTCCTTTGCCTGTTAATGTCATTCATATCATGCTTAATTACTACCTGTATATGTATGCACCTTAATTACTTGATTAGCTTTACCTTAATTAGTTGATTAGCTTGACCAGTTAATACTTGATCGTCCATGTTAGCATCTTTGTAATATATTGTAAGACAAATGACTAAATTAAGAATAAAGATTAATTTTATTCTCCCCATTCTAAAATATAAGATGTTCTATACTTTTTTGATATATATATATATATATATATACACATGTATCTGGACATGTTTTAGTGTGTAGAGTGGAACCAAAATGAGTGAACCTACACACTAAAAAACATCTAGATACATATCTATTAAAAAAGGCTAAAACATCTTATATTTTGGAACGGAGGGGTACAAATTTATTCATTCTTAACATTTCCAATTGAATTTTAACATTGATTGACTCTGTACAAATATAGAGTTTCAAATATTTCAAAACGGAAGGCCATCTATCATGCATTATGCTACTAATGAATAGAGCAATACATTTGATTATTTTCAGCCTTCATCGGGACGTAATTCACTTCTAACTTTGTGCATAAGAATTTCTACAGGAAAAGTTCTTTTGCTAACGTTTGGGACAAAGAACTCCTTGTGCCTATATATTTGCATTTTTCTTGCCCTGCGTCCAAACAAACCTTTCGTAACTTTCAAGTGGTTTTCGACCCTGTAGAAATCAAAGATGCATTTTAAACGGGCCTAGAACTTATGGGACTGAAGTTTAAACTTGAGTCTGGTATCGTGTAAGTTGCGTCTGATGTCCCGTGGTTCAGTGGCGGACCTAGCGTCCCTGCTGCCCGGGCAGCTGCCCGGGCTTCCGGCCGGCCACGTAGTGTATTTAGATACGTATTTTAACAAAAAATAGCAACTTTAGCCTTTAAATTTACTGTTTGCCCAGGCTTTGAAATTTTTTTGGGTCCGCTAATGCCGTGGTTCTGTTTTGTCTTAGATCTTACTGCGTACTCTCCTTGTTCGGCTGCATTTTTTGCTAGCGTCATATTTTCTTCTTCTTAATGAGCACTGGCCTCTGGCCGTTCGAAGTCTAGCACTCCTTGAGTCCACACACGCATGATAAGAAAATAATCAAGCCTAGCTGTTGCAACCACTTTGCAACTGTGGTGACACGGTGGATCACCAGACCCTCATACTGCGTGTCGTCGGAGGATCATATCTGTGTTTGCCCCTTGATCGAAAAACCACCTCGTGGATTGACTTCAGCCATTAATTGTTGCTCTTCTCACCAGATTAATATTGCCATATGGACTCGTCCGATGCCTGGATTTTACAGGGGTGGTTCATGTTCTTATGTCCATCTATCTAGCATTCACTTTGTTGATAGCGCGTAGTCTGTATATTTTCCTAGTTAGTCAGACATCATACATGACATCAGATGTGCCCATGATCTAGGCAGTAGGCGAGTATGCATAATAAAATAGATGCAGCTATTTTTTTCAAGAATGAGATATATCCGAGCGTCCAATCCTTTAAGAAAACTCCTAAGTAATTGGTATGTGCTTCTCCCAGTAATCTGCTCCACGCTTTGTCAATGCTATGCCTGTCAATCAGTCGTGGATGAGGAGAACGTATACAAAATCTGTCATGGGTGGAGTACTGGAGTACCTCCGCTAGCTTGCCGGTCGGCTGAAAAGTTGGCACACCGTCTTGAAAAGCTCGTCCTCTAACTTTGCTTGCTCGATAATTGACATGCAGGCTTCATGGCGCGTGTGTGGCATCGAGATCGACGACGGCCCCTTGCCGTGACTGGCCGTGTGTGCCGTCTTCTCTGAGCTGAACTATGCAATTAGCCGCCTCGGATTCTTCGGCGGATATGTTTAGTGATTGCCGTTGCGCTGGCGGTACTGCTCTCTAAGCTCATCGGAGGACTTTTTACAGGGCCGGAAGGTACTCTGCCACGTCTGGATCCACACGACGGTGATTCTACACCTCCGATGAGTACCCTTGTTCTTATGCCAGAATAAATCCTCAGCATATTCTACTCATCCGCCATGCACAACTTTGAGGCTAAAATCGCAGCCGTGTTATCAGAACTGAGCAGCACCAATCATGGCGTTATATATCGAGCAATTGTGGAGGCAAAACAGGATCCGATCAATGTGTTACTATTGTTCTGTTGGAGTTCCTATTCTACACGCCGCATAAGCAATTTCTTGAACAGCCCACGGCTGTGTCCTTTGATGCCGGATATTACCTTTCTTCTGTTGGCGTCCCTATTGCACACGTTTCATGTGCAATTTTTTTTAACACCCCACGTGCGTGACCATACAGGCTGGATCCACAAATCTTAACCGTTGGAATTTTATGACTATAGATTGGCAAATCTCCACCGTTATTTGTTAGTTGTTTTAATAATATAATAGATCTGTTTGGCTATTTTTTTTAGCCTCTAAGCTTCTTCTTTGCTTGTTACGTAAAGCTGTCATCCTAGCATGTTTTTGTATGTTGTAAGTTTGTAACTCCTCGCCGGTTGAGTGTTTAATCGATTCAAAGCCGCCTCATTTCGCGGAAATCCACTTTGGCTCCTAGGTGTATATGCACCCGTTGGTCAAAAATCATTTTTCAAAATGTCTAAAAATTCTGAAAAAAAATTCTTAGCGTGCATCTAGACATTTTATGTTCACTCACCAAGTTTTGTAAGAAAAAGATAATTTTTGTGACCTGTGTAAAAAAGACAATTTTTTATGCTATAAAATTGCTATTTACGTAGCTGTTTTTTGTCTTTTTTACACAGGGAACAAAAAATATCTTTTCACACCAAAACTTTGGTGGATGGACATAGAATGTTCACATGCATACCTAGAATTTTTTGTTCAAATTTTTTGAATTTTTCAAAATACATTTAAATTGTATTTTCATAATAGGTGCATTTGCTCCTATGAGCCAAAACACCATGTCCACCTAATTTCGAGTGTTCCGTATAAAAATTGAATAATCATTTACTCTCCTCTTTTGGCATGTGAACCATGTGTGTCGTTCGTACATCGGTACATGCGTCCGTTTTGTGTGATCCTTTCGCTGGTGAGTCATTTGCTCTACGGCTCCGCTTGACTGTGTTATTACTTAAAGCATCTCCAGCAGCAGCGCTAAAATAGCGCAGCGTTAAAATAACTGCTTTTTTACCGCGCGCGCGTTGTATCCTCCTTCAGCAGAGTTTGTATAATTTCGTGCGCTGGAAACAAATACCGCGGCGCTGCATTCTGCGCAATCCGGCGCGGGAGTTTTGGTGCTTCTTCTCGCGCGCGCGCTTTCGCTGGAGACGCGCGGCAATAGCCAACTGCTGTGAACATTCCCTCCCGCGCCGCAAGTTCTCCCGCGCCCATTTTCCCCTTCCGCGCCCCCTTCCGCCGCCACCACCAAACCTTCGTCGGCGCCGCGCTCAGCTACACCGGCGGCCGCCCCCGCTCAGCGCCCGTCGACGCCGCGCTCACCTACCCCGGCTAGGCCCCACCCACCGCCTTGGCCGCCGCGCCCGCCACACTCTCGTACCGTCGGATTTCCCGAAGATTGGCGGCCGCGTGCGCTCGATTCGTTGAAGGCATGCCGCCGCGGCACCGCGCTCACCCTCGTCGGCGCCGATGTCTTCTTCGAGCCGGGAGCGAATTTGGCGCACACAAAGTGTTCGTCAAAATCCCCAAAAGGTTTGTTCCGCCGCGCCCGCGCCCATTTTTGGTGCTTTTTAGATGGTAGAAGATGTTTTAATTATTTTTGCACATATGTAGATTAGTTCATTCTCATCTTATGATGATTCCGATAATGAGTTTGATATGGAGGAAGATGAGGCCATTGCCATGCTATTGGCTTGGCGAGCCAACAAGAAGCCCAAGATAGGTGGCTCGGTTTTTGGTAGGCAGAAATTATGGAGGGAACGGATCAAAGGCCACAACAAGTTGATGCGGATGTATTTCAATGACGATGCAACATTTCCCGAGAGCTATTTTCGTCGCTGTTTTCGGATGAGCACCGGTTTGTTCAAGCGCATCGCGGAGGAGGTGGCCAAGTATGATACATATTTTGTGCAGAAGAGGAATGCCGCCGGAGAGCTCGGGCATAGCACCTATCAGAAGGTGACCGCCGCTTTGAGGATGTTGGCATATGGTATACCGGCGGATCTGATTGATGACCACTTGGACATGGGTGAGAGCACTGCTATCAAGTGTGTCAAGAGGTTTGTTGTGGCCATTGTGCAAGTCTTTGGCGCCACATATTTGAGAGCCCCCAATGCCGAGGACACGGCTAGGCTCTTGGAGGAGAACGCGGCTCGGGGATTTCCCGAAATGCTTGGCTCCATAGATTGCATGCATTGGAGTTAGAAGAATTGTCCGGCGGCATGGCATGGACAGTTCAAAGGGCAGAAAAGGGATTCCACTATAATCCTTGAAGCGGTGGCCGACTACGAGACTTGGATTTGGCATGCTTTTTTGGTATGCCCGGGTCTTGCAATGATATCAATGTTCTTCAGAGGTCTCGTCTTATGACAAGGATTGTATTGCGTGAAGGTCCACTAGTGGAGTTTGAAGCAAATGGCCACAAGTACAACTATGGGTACTACCTTGCCGACGGCATCTACCCAAGGTGGCAAACATTTGTGAAGCCGATTAAGAAGCCCAAAGGTAAGAAACAATGTAGTTTTCATAATGCACAAGCGGCGGCTAGGAAAGATGTAGAGAGAGCATTTGGGATTTTGCAAGCCCAATTTAACATTGTGAGGGGGGCGGCTAGATTTTGGGACCAAGAGTGTCTTTGGTATATGCTACTCGTGTGATGGTGCCAGAAAAGAGCTGTGGCGTTTAGTTGACGTGGGAGCAATAAGTCCTTGTGCGTGGTGAATGACCAGCCCGTTGGGAACCCCAAGAGGTAGGTATGATGAGTGTAGCGGCTAGTTTTCCCTCAGTTAAGAAACCAAGGTTTATCGATCAGGAGAAGAGAGACGATGACGACTGAAGGTGTTTGTGGAACCTGCACACACACAAACAAATACTTTGTCCCCAACTTGCGATGAGGTTGTCAATCTCACCGGTTTGCTTGAAACAAAGGTTATGAGTGTATCGAGTGGAAAACAATATTAATATGCGAGTAAAGTAAACAGTGCGGGAAAAGTAAACAGGTGATTGCAATATGATTAAAATAGGACCGGGGTCCACAGTTCACTAGTGGTGTCTCTCCATAGATAAAATAACATGCTGGGTAAATAAATTACAGTTGGGCAATTGATAGAATAAAGATAACGTGATATGTCAAGAAGATCACTATGAGATTTACTCTGGGCATTACAACAAAATACATAGACCGCCATCCAACTGCATCTATGACTAATAATCCACCCCCGGGGATATCATCCGAACACCCTAGAAGTATTAAGTTGCGAACAACAGATAATTGCATTAAGCAAAGTGTGTAATGTAAACAAAGCATATGCCCTTGAGCATATGAATGTTGTTTTCTCCCTAGTAGCAACAGCACATCTACCACCTTAGAGGTTTCTGTCACTCCCCCAGGTGAAATAGAGACATGAACCCACTATCGAGCATAAATACCCCCTCTTGGAGTCACTAGCAACTACTCGGCCAAGATAGCTACTAACAACGGAGAGCATGCAAGATCATAAACAACATAGAGATAACAAAAGATATAATTCAGTACAACAACTTAATCATAAACACCAATATTCATCGGATCCCAACAAACCAACATCATAGAATTACATAACGGTGATCTCAATCATGTAGGGCAGCTCATGAGATCTAAACATGAAGCACATGGTGGAGAAGACAACCATCTAGCTACTGCTATGGACCCATAGTCCAAGGTAGACTACTCACTCATCGCTCCGGAGGCAAGCATGGCGATGAAGAAGACCTCCGGTGGCGATTCCCCTCTCCGGCAGGGTGCCGGGAAGAGCTTCTGGACCCTCCCGATCTTTGGGTCGACGGCGGCGGCGGATCGCGATGTATTCTGGAAAACTTATCGGGCCTTTAGGTTTTTCTCGTCAGGGGGTAAATATAGGCGAAGGGGCGATGTCAGAGGAGGGACCACGCCCCCTCACACGGGGCTGGCGCGGCCAGGGGGGTGGCCGCGCCACCCCTGTGTCTGGGGCCCACGTGGCCCCCCTCCGTCAGGTCTTCGGATGTCTGGAAGCCTCCCCTTGATATAAGACTTCAGGAACTTGTTTCGTCCAATTCTGAGAATATTTCCGGTGTATCACTTCTGAAACACAAAAACAGCAGAAAATAGGAAACTGGCACTGTGGCACTTCGTTAATAGGTTAGTTCCGGAAAATGTATAAAAGTACCACTAAGTGTAACGAAACAATAAGCAAATGGTGTAAAAATAAGCATGGAGCATCAAAAATTATAGATACGTTTGAGACGTATCAAGCATCCCCAAGCTTAACTCCTGCTCGTCCTCGAGTAGGTAAGTGATAACAAAGAATAATTTTTGAGGTGACATGCACCTACACAATCTTGATCATATATGCAAGCATTGGTGAGCTGGGATCAATAGAACTTAAAACATGGGCATGAAAGATATAATCATGACAATAAGAACTTAGCAACCATGTTGTAAACATGCAAATGAACACAAACAAAAGATCATGATAATGAAACAATGAAAGTCAAACGTGTGTTCAAATCATAAGGAAAAACATACAAATGGTTTTCAGCTTGTCCTTCAAAGAGAGCAAAACATAAATGCATAGGACACCTCAAAGTTTAAGAGGGCGACTAGATACAAATAATTTAAGAACAAGTGAAACCAACAATATGAGTCAATCAATGAACTTTGGGACAATGCATATCACACTAAGAATGACAACTATGCTCTCTTAATGGTGCATAAAGAAAGAAGGTGGTGACTCAACATAAAAGTAAAAGAAAGGCCCTTCGCAGAGGGAAGCAGTGATTGCAAGTTTTATAACCTTCAAAAATTATGGTACTTACCGGCTTTGAGCTCTCATTGCCCCCATCATAAGCATCTTGAATGGTTAGAGTTAATGCGAGAACAATTATGATGCATATGCTTGACAAATCATAAGTTGAAAACCTCGTGTCCCGTGAATACGAGTACCCAAACCATGCTAATTTACTTAGAGTCCCAAGCAAGGCTCTTGTCATTGTAAGTATATGCATATCATTGAGAACCGCCAATGGGGTACCTCCGTGCCCGATGACATGGAACAAGCCCACACCAAAATGACAGGACAAGCAGACAATGAACACCTCGACATCTCTTTTATTTGCTATATTATTTAGCTTTTTATTGTGAGATGCGTCGTCGAATGTTCACCATGGGTATGCTGCAAATTTCCACCATGAATTATGCATGGCTTAGATTGGCGGCCCGGCGTTTCCCTAACACATATAAAAACTCCATGATCCTCACAAGATTCCCAATTCATTTCACATAGCGGGCATCCATAAACAAAAGATCACGATATCAACTCAAAAAGAAGTGCAATGTTGAAAGCTTGCCCCATGACAGCATGGCTGGGCTAGAATCCAACTTACAACTTGCAAGCATAACAACTCAGCATAAAAGACCACAATGTCAAAATTTTAAGAACAGGAAAAAGTAAAGTGTGCCTTCCGGTTCGTGAGAGCTTTACTGGCTGAATTTCGCATAACACTGGTAAGAGTTTAATTTGAAGAGAAAATAAAAGCAAGTCAAATTTACTTAGAATAGCAAATTGCTAGTAGGTATGTATGGTGGACACTTTGGAAAACTTTGGCTTTTAGGAGTTGGATGCACGAGTAGAGCTCATACTCAGTACAAGGCGAGGGCTAGCAAAAGACTGGGAGCGACCAACTAAGAGAGCAATAATGGCCATAATCATGCAAAGCGACAAAGCGACATTAAAAGAAGCATACGACGGCATCAAAAGTCAAAAACTAAATGATCATGAAGGCTAATGGCGACTTTGTAAGAGTCTAACATGTGTGAGCATGCGCCAAGTCAACCCAAATAAAGCATCAAGGAGAAAACCAAAATAATGCTTCCATACAATAAAAACAACGCATGATTTTTTCAAAGGCTCATTAAGCAATCTCAGTTATTTGAGACAAGTCATGCTACAGCAAAACCACTAAGCATACTATCAAAAGGACATCAAGCATGACATGAAAAAGCCTAAGCCGCAGTCTACACAAGCTCCTTCTTGTACCACTATTTTGCACAAAGCTTTTTCTCTTTTCCAACACCATTTGAAATTTTTATAAACACCTCCTTTGATGAAAACCAATAAAGATCAGAGGCAAAAATACACCTTGATGAAAAGATATGACAAGATCTGAACGCATATCAAGGCGAAAACGAAAACCAAAAGCAGTAGCAGAAAAAGTAGAGCGCTCGATTTTAATAAGAGTGAAAACTAGAGAGTTCTTTGCAAATGAAAACGAGTACATCTCCTCCAAAGGGAAAATTTGTTGGGGTCCAACCATTTATTGCAGCAAACAAACAAACTAAACAACCTAAGAAAACTAAAACAACTGACGCTCCAAGAAAAACACATAGTGCATGAAGCAATAAAAATATAGTGTTTTGAAAGGTGACCTGATTTTTGCCGATGAAGAAGGGGTGCCTCGGGGGCATCCCCAAGCTTTGACGCTTGTACTTCTTGGATATTTCTTGGGGTGATGCATGGGCATCCCCAAGCTTGAGCTTTTGTCCATTCTTCAACTCATCTCATCATTCTCCAATCCCTACACTTGAAAACTTCCTTCATACAAAACTAAATACAATTCTATTAGCAACATTAGTGTAAGCATAAAATATATTCCACCTCTTTTAGCTTCAGGTTTCAACCCAAAACCACCACATATAAAGTATATACTACTGTAGCAACTTCCACAAGAGTTCCATGATCAAAAAGAACTCAAAAGAAAGCGATAAAGTGGCAAAAACAAATATTGGCAGAAATCTGTCAAAACTGAACAGCTGACAATGGACGAATTTTTGAGGGATTTTCTGTTGCTCAAATCAAAAAGTGTTCAACTAAGAAAAGTTTGGATATAACCTGGGGCATATGCACAAGAAATCGCAGGTCCAAAAGATAAACAGAGAATTTTCACGAATTTTTACGGTGCAGCACCGAAAACAGTTTCAGGACAGCAATAACCCCAAATCTTTACCTCACTCAAATTAGAGGCTTCTCTTGGCACAAAAACGAAATAAACAAGATAAGGAGCGGTCATTACAGTAGTAATGACTTCCAAGACTCAAATAAAAGAAAAATTACTGAAAAGTAAACAATGGGTTATCTCCCAAGAGTGCTTTTCTTTAACGCCTTTGAGCTAGGCGCAGAAAATTGTGAATCAAGTAATATCAAGTGATGAAGTGCTAGGGTTAGCACGTGCCTTACGTCTCCCTTTCTTACCTTTGCTCTTGACTCTAGGAAAGACATGGTTATTGCAAGGTGGAGTAGTAAATGTTATATTGCCTTTTCCCACATCAATAACGGCGCCAAGGAGCTTCAGAATGGATCTTCCAAGTGTGATTTGTCCTTTTCCTACACATTCAATAACAAGATAATCAGTAGATATCATTCTTCCTAGGATTTTTGTAAAGACTCCTTCAGCTATTCCAAGGGGAGATATGGTGGCATTGTTAGTAAGAAAAATTTCTTCTCCTCCCTCAGAAAGCTTCCAAAGGCTCAAAGATTCATAAACATCCTTTGGCATGAGGCAAAATTCAGACATAATATCACAACGAGCATGAAAAGTTTCACCACTAATGGTGATTTTTATTGAAGGATACCAGCTCGAAGGTTCAGTATTTGTTGGCACATAATCAAAATAGTGGCGCAAAGTATTGTAGCAAGAATTCAAACTAGCAGTGTGAGTCTCAAGAGTATTAAGTCTATTAAAAATGCTCACAAGAGATGAATCAAAATAGGTTGGCATGCTATAAATTGTAATCAACTTTTTAATAATATTGAAGGCTTGATCTCCATCACAATGAAGGAAATCTCCTTCTGCAGTAGCATCCAAAGCATATCTATAACGAAGAGAAAGTCCAAAGTAAAAACTACTAAGAAGCAAACTCAAAGTCATTTTAGGTTCAGTTTTTCCATGCCAATCATAAATTCTAGACCAAGCTTCTTTAAAGCTTTCCTCATCTTTCTGCTTAAAGGTAAAGATCATGTCCTCGGGGGACATAGTAGTAGCAGCTAAACTAGACATAATAAACTAAAAGCAAAGAAATAACAACTACCAAGGATTCTAATTTTTTTGGGTTTTTGATATAAAAAGCAATGCAGGTAAAATAAATAAAGTAAAGCAAAACAAATAACAAAGTAAAGAATGTGTGTGCGAAGAACTCCCCTCGCAGAAGTCTTCTCTCTTCCCCGGCAACGGCGCCAGAAAAGAAGCTGCTACTCGTGTGATGGCGCCAGAAAAGAGCTGTGGCGTTTAGTTGACGTGGGAGCAGTAAGTCCTTATGCGTGGTGAATGACCAGCCCGTTGGGAACCCCAAGAGGAAGGTATGATGAGTGTAGCGGCTAGTTTTCCCTCAGTTAAGAAACCAAGGTTTATCGATCAGGAGAAGAGAGACGATGATGACTGAAGGTGTTTGTGGAACCTGCACACACACAAACAAATACTTTGTCCCCAACTTGCGATGAGGTTGTCAATCTCACCGGTTTGCTTGAAACAAAGGTTATGAGTGTATCGAGTGGAAAACAATAGTAATATGCGAGTAAAGTAAACAGTGCGGGAAAAGTAAACAGGTGATTGCAATATGATTAAAATAGGACCGGGGTCCACAGTTCACTAGTGGTGTCTCTCCATAGATAAAATAACATGCTGGGTAAACAAATTACAGTTGGGCAATTGATAGAATAAAGATAACGTGATATGTCAAGAAGATCACTATGAGATTTACTCTGGGCATTACAACAAAATACATAGACCGCCATCCAACTGCATCTATGACTAATAATCCACCCCCGGGGATATCATCCGAACACCCTAGAAGTATTAAGTTGCGAACAACAGATAATTGCATTAAGCAAAGTGTGTAATGTAAACAAAGCATATGCCCTTGAGCATATGAATGTTGTTTTCTCCCTAGTAGCAACAGCACATCTACCACCTTAGAGGTTTCTATCACTCCCCCAGGTGAAATAGAGACATGAACCCACAATCGAGCATAAATACCCCCTCTTGGAGTCACTAGCAACTACTCGGCCAAGATAGCTACTAACAACGGAGAGCATGCAAGATCATAAACAACATAGAGATAACAAAAGATATAATTCAGTACAGCAACTTAATCATAAACACCAATATTCATCGGATCCCAACAAACCAACATCATAGAATTACATAACGGTGATCTCAATCATGTAGGGCAGCTCATGAGATCTAAACATGAAGCACATGGTGGAGAAGACAACCATCTAGCTACTGCTATGGACCCATAGTCCAAGGTAGACTACTCACTCATCGCTCCGGAGGCAAGCATGGCGATGAAGAAGACCTCCGGTGGCGATTCCCCTCTCCGGCAGGGTGCCGGGAAGAGCTTCTGGACCCTCCCGATCTTCGGGTCGACGGCGGCGGCGGATCGCGATGTATTCTGGAAAACTGATCGGGCCTTTAGGTTTTTCTCGTCAGGGGGTAAATATAGGCGAAGGGGCGATGTCAGAGGAGGGACCACACCCCCTCACACGGGGCTGGCGCGACCAGGGGGGTGGCCGCGGCGCCCCTGTGTCTGGGGCCCACGTGCCCCCCCCCTCCGTCAGGTCTTCGGATGTCTGGAAGCCTCCCCTTGATATAAGACTTCAGGAACTTGTTTCGTCCAATTCCGAGAATATTTCCTGTGTATCACTTCTGAAACACAAAAACAGCAGAAAACAGGAAACTGGCACTGTGGCACTTCGTTAATAGGTTAGTTCCGGAAAATGTATAAAAGTACCACTAAGTGTAACGAAACAATAAGCAAATGGTGTAAAAACAAGCATGGAGCATCAAAAATTATAGATACGTTTGAGACGTATCAGTATATTATGAATGCTTGTGTCATCATGCATAACATGATTATAGAGGATGACCGTGGAAAAGATATATTTCAAACCCACCACTATGATTTGATGGGTGTGCTCATGCAAGTTCGACGAGCAGAACATAGGGTGGTACGGTTCATGGCCTCTTATCATGCAATCTGGGACAATGAAACACATGATGAGCTTCAATAAGATCTCATCGAGGAGTGGTGGAAATGGTTTGAAGGTCGCTAATGCCATATTTGGAGGCCGCTAGTGTCATATTTCATTTGTACGTTTGTTGTATTATCGTGAAACAATTTGTTGTATTTGTTGGTGAACGGCTTTATTGTATTGTTGTAAAACTATTTGTTGGTGTGTTGTAAAACTATTTGTGTTATTGTTGATGCAAAACTTTATGTCATAATTTTTTTAGACATTTTTTTTTTCATTTTTCGGTGTTTGTTTGATCTAGTTGGATGTATGCATATGTTGAATTGTTGTTTGCGCTGGTCGAGCGCGCGCTATTATGCAGCGCCTGGTGAAGTGCTGCTTGCACGCTGCATTTTTTAGCGTTGTTTTGTAGCTTCCGGCGAAGGGCATGCAGGCTCCGCGCGCTGCATGCGGATACAGCGCGCTGGCTCGGCGTTTAACTGCGTGCAGATATAGCGCTGCTGCTGGAGATGCTCTTAGAGCAAGTATAATAAGTTTCAGTCAGCAGGCTATAAGAATTAAAATAGTATATTTGTGCTTAGTTGGAGGTGAGAGAAAAGGTGAGAGAAGGAAAGTGGGCTCTCATGCAAGAGTCAACTCTAGCACGTGCTCCTAGACACTTTGAGAAAGTAAAAGGTGGGCCACATATTGATAAAATACTATAATTTTATAACTCACTATTATACATGTTAACTCTAAATTGGCTATAGATGACATGGCACTGGTCTTATAGCCAGCAGCCAACTACACTATTAGCATTGCTCTTATAAAATTTGGATATAGCTAGTCAATCATTTGCTCCGCGGCTCTGCTTGACCGTGTTGTTACTTGTAAAATTTAGACAAGCTTGGGTATTTTTTTTCCTAGAGAAAACACATGTTTAGTAAACGAAATCGCCATGCATGTATGTTATGCTCATGAACTTACGTTTTTCAAAATCGGGTCTGGAAGTTGCCAAAGGTGTGCATAATGGTCATTCCATGACGGCACCATCGACGGAACTGTTTAGTCAACACTTGTAGGGCACATGTGCGGTGGAGTGGATTCTTTCGGAAAAATCCATCAACTTATTGCAGATGGATTCTTTTGCGAAAATATCATCTCTGCGTAGGGATGGCAATGGAAGAATTCGATTTTACCATTCACCATTTGAGTATGAAACCCTAGATCTTGAAATTCCCATTCCCACACCATGGTCGTCGAGAGGAGCTTCCCGGAGGAGGTTTCCAGCATCGAGATGTATGGCATGAGAAGGGCCACATCGTCCTGTCTCTTGCCCGCAGCATGGTGGCCTTGTAGGATAAGCACCGAGAGTGTGCTATCGTGGCAACAGTGTGCTATTCGCGTCCTCCTGTGTCGCCGGAGACGTACCGGGCCGGCTCACGATTAAAGTGTAGTTGCAACCAAAATGGACCACCTAGACCAACACCCCAACTTGGTCCACGAACTAGGAAATTAGAGACTTGGGAGGTATACATGCTACTCTGATTTTGTTAGAACGATGTGAATATCTGATTCTCCGCCACTCCTTAACAAAATGACACCGCCGCACCTTGTGGCTTTTAAACATCCCCTATGCCTCTTGGTTTTTTTTTTCCAAAAACCGGAAGGAGCACTACCTTTTCATTAAAAGGAGAGAAGATAATAATTACAAAAAGGTTGAAATGAATAAGGGTGTGTCCAATTCCAAATCAAAAGAAGATAAACCAAAGGGAATTATACAATGTCCGTAGGCAAGAGTGCAACGTCAAACGCAAGGGCACACTGCTTGATGTCTTTGAAGGCGATTGAGGGTCACCTTTAGATGAGTGAGTCTATTGTTGTTGAAAATGCGTCCATTACAACTTTTTCGTATGGTCCGGATGGTGTACAACAATTTGCCGCTATGTTGGAGCCTCACTCGAGTGATTTCAGACTCAAATCATCTCTGCCCGCAGTCTGAACGCTTCCAAGGCCAGGCAACGACATCGTAGAAGGGGTAAGCTCTGGTCCAAGTTATCACATGGTTCCAAAATGTCGTGCCGAAAGGGATCTATTCACAGGTGGTACACAGTTTCCAAAGATTGTAGGCAGAGTTTGCAAATAGGGTCATGAGGCATCCGCGAATAGCCATCCTATCTACCGTGAGGATGCGCCCATGCGGAACAAGTCAAAGCAAAAAAAAACATGTATTTAGGCTTCGTATCTGCCTACAAAGGGACTCTATGACCACTGGTTAAAACCTCCCTACCCATAGAAAATGGATTTGTTTCCCGATCCTTGTTACTAACGCGAATGTCATGGATAATTACAACCCCCCCCCCCCCCCCCCCCAGCAAATGAACTGGGAAAATTACAGATCTTCTGTTATATCACATTAAATCTTATGGAGTTGACGAACTCTTGTGCGACTCCGAAAAAAAGCCTCCCGGGTCGCTTGAGGCGACTCCGGAGGCACCACCGCCGCCACCACAGGGCACCTCCCCGCACCGCCCCAGCTAGCTCGCCGCCGTCGGAGGAGGCCATCCGCAGGCGGACGGCGGCGGCGAGGCGCGATCTGCTTTTTTTCTTCTGTAAGCCCTAGAGCCCTCTTCCTCCACCATGAAGGCCATCCGATGGATTTCGTGAGGGGCGCTGTTGTTGCCGTCGGGAGGCCATGGCAATCCTCCCGCCAGTTACAGATCGTGTGATCCCGTGCAGATCTCAGAGTCCTCTACTGGCCTCGCGATCTGGTCATCGCTGGCCTCCCGAAGTAGCCGGGCGTCAGCCATCTGACTAGATCGGCCGCATCGGTGAACTTGGCCACGTCTTGCGCAGTTGCACGTGGCTAGCAGCTCCACCTGGGTCAAGCACATCCACATGCAGGCAGTTGTCAAGGCTATGCACATATACGCAGAGAAGATCGGCAAGACTGCATCTGCGCGTCTCGCTAGCTAGCACATCTCGCCTAGCAATGGCGAACTGCATGTGGCTGGTGCGAGCAAGGATCTCCAAGCGGGCATGAATGATGGCGTGTGTGGCATACTGAGCAATACGCTGGATTGTGTGCTTGGTCTTTGTCGCATAAGCTGTTGCTATGCATTTTGGCCGTTGTGTATGGCTGCTGGGGCAGAGTTACACGATACATTCTCTGTTTGGTGTTCATTGCGGCCTTGGGCGCCACCATCATTGGCAGATGTTGATGCATTCCCCCATTGATCTGGCTAAAGTGTTGAGTTTCGGAAGACGCCGCCAGCGAACTTTACTGGGTGTCTTATACCTGAAGATTGCTGGATCGGATGAGACTCGGTCGCGTGTATCCTTTCTTGTCTGGCCATTTGGTTTTAGAGGAAGCGCTGCGAAGCTCTGTTGTATGTTGCCATCATGGACATGTCTTTTACGTTTCATGATGATGTCAGAGACAGAGAATATCATAGAAGCTGAGATCTGAGGACTAGCAATAGTGGTTCGAGTCTTGGTGGCAATGAGGATTTTGCTCGGTGATTCGTGACTCGTAGCAGTGGTATCGGCAAGTGGGGGCGACAACATAGGTGAAGTTCAAAGTCCTACCTTTCAGGGTGAAAATCCAAGGTCTGACCTTAATTGGTTGTGTCTGGCAATGGCCTTGTTGAAGGCATTGTTTGGTGAGCGCGGAGTTTCTCCAAGGTGAAAACCTATGATCTATGATCGGGCGACGACAGTGCTTGTGCACTGTTTTCTTTTTGAAGGCGTCGCTATTGGAGAAGATGGACTTCTAGTGTTGTCTTGGTGGTGTTTGTACTGCTGTTATAAGGAATAGATCACTATAGCGGGATTTTTCTTTTATGTATTTATTCTTCTTCTTTTTTGGCAGTGTTCATCCGTAATGCCATTAGGGTACTACGTTGTTGCATAGGCTGGGTGTAACTGGTATTTTCTTGATATTAATATATTCCCTTTATCGAAAAAATGAACTAATCCTTTTGCTATCTCGGAATCTTCCCATGAATGATTTTTTTTGAATTTGCAGTTCCAAATATGGATTTTGTTTTGCATGACCTTGTTCCAAACCTGCAAACCAGTTTGGGGTGGCCTGCATCACTATTTTTTAGGGTTTCAATTTGCCGCATCTGCTGGAGATGCTCTTAGAATTGCCTACATTTTCCAGACCCCAATAGCATGGCCACCCAAACAGGGGACTTCGTTCAGCGTTCTCCCGAATTCCAAATGTGCAATCTGAAGTCTAAATTATTACATCCAAACACATCATATAAAGTAGTATAAGTAAGAATTACAATGAAATGTCTCGAATTCATCTTCTCCGTGATATCAATCTCTGTAACACAAAATCCTTCCAAGGCTTCCTTAATCAGATTGAAGCAATCATCATCGGCACTTGTGCACTTGTACAAATTTGATTGCCTTCAAAGGTTTCAGAAAGACCCTTGAGTCGTCCATCAAGAAAGATGAGAAGTAGTGAGCGCTGAACATTCTTGAGCTGAGGGTGATCATGCATAAGTACAAGTAGTCGAACTAGAATATCTTCACCATAACACCAAAGAAAAATCCCAATGCCAAAAAAGGTCATAACAACAAAAGCAGCCTGATGAACTACACTAACACCAAGTGAGCATGTCCATGTCGGTTATGGGAGGGCATGAAACCCAATTCCGCAAGAGCTAGCGGACACACCAAATCTATGGACACAAAACTCTCGAGCTCTGTTGGGAGTGTCAAACTTGTTTTCATATTTATGTGGCCCAAGGACAAACAATCTTCGAATTAGATTCTTGTATATTAGGATGGACGGCTCAGATTATCCTAACATGTGCACCTAAGATTTACTATATTAGTGATGCAAATGTTAACCCAATGACTACCACTTCTAAGCTACCGGGACAACATTTGGTCAATCAAATATATTCATGTCAGGTTTACAAGTATGATTTTTTTCTAATGAATAGTTTCAATAGGTTTTCTTACATAAGTAAGTTCTGAATATGGAAATGTCTGATTGGTAAAGGATGCAACTTACATTTTTAGCAAAGTTGTACTTTATGGAAATAGTGTAATTAGTTACACTTAGTGACAATGTACAAGATGCATTTTTCACAAGACTAAAGTTGTACTATCTCAAAAAAATACTTAGGTTGCGCTTAGCTTCGTGGTGGATTATGATAACCCCCTTTTTGCCTATTTTGTTACTCCCTCCATTTGAATACAAGGTCATTACCAAAAATACAATTTTCATCTATACAAGGTTATTATCTTTTTCTGATAAGAAGAATTGGTGAGATTTCTCTCTCGTACAATGGTGATTATTCATGTGAAGGTTTTATACAACATATTTAATTAGACCGAAACACGAGAATTCCCATATATATAATGATGAGGATCTATCCATGGAATATGATGATTCTACTTGTTTGAGCTGGAAGGAAATATTGAGCCTAACTAATAATAATGATAAGGTGAATTCTTTCCTAATTGAAGAGACTGTTTTGATATCTCCGAATTATATACTACCTAAAGCAAAGTACTGTGTTGTATTTAGGTATGTCATCTGTCAAGATATCGCCAGCGGGAGGAGAGGGAGGACGGCGATCAAGAGACAAGTGGAGATCAAGTCTGCATGAGCACGAGCATGTGATGGCGCACTAGGACTGCTCACAACACGATGTCTACACGTCTAAGGCGCGCCACACACATGGCCGCCAGAAATAGGCCGAACCCATATATGGGTCGGTATGTACTCGTTTGAGTCGAACCGAGTCAGTTTGGGCCTAAACCAGGTTGGTTTTGGGCCAGGTCCATGCTGAGGACGCCCCAGCCTCCTTAAGTAGCCAGGGGCGCCCCCTCAAGTCCGGTAGACCATGTTTAAACAAAACCCTAGTTTCTAGACAGAACCAAGTGTTCCTCTGAAATTATTCGCATCAATTCGTATCGATCTGGTGTTTGTTCTTCTGAAAGTCTGAGTGTAATCTGCTGTTCCATTGGGAATTAGTATATTGCATCACCGCTTCGTGGTCGGCGGCTACGTGCGCAAGCGTGTGACGTTGCGAATATCCAAAGGGTTGAGAGCTGTTGCGCTGGCAGCAGGGATTAGCCGGAGAGTTTACAGCGACACTCGAGTTATCTTCATCACCATCATCGCCATCTACATCGCACTCGCTGAGAAGATCGGGACACCCCTTATCATCTTGGTATCAGATTCCAGCGTTTACTCGGTGAGCATTCACAAATTTATCCCCATAAATTCGTTTTTGTTTTTGTCCTATCCAGAAAAAGCCACAAAAAAAATTAGGGTTCTTAGTTTTGCCATAGCCTAGATTGCATCGAGGTACTGGTTTTAGTAGCTGATCGTCTTTTCGCGTATCTTTTCATCAAATCTGTAGGAGTCTAGGATCCTCGTTCTTTTCTGTCTATTCATCGCGGATTTCGTCATCGTTTGGTCCATCTTTTATCTCCTGCGTCTTCCATACATCGGCGGCTGTGTACGTTCTTAAGGAGAAGAACTCGATCCAGCTAATACAGATCCGATCAGACCCTAGTCAAAAAAAAAGAGGACGCCGCACGCACTCGACCAGACAAAGGTAGCTTTTTGTCTGGTGCAAAGCGTAATCCTAAAAAAAAAAAATCAAGGAACGCTACGCTACCGATCAGACTAAATCTCGGTTTTGTCTGGTGAGGTGCGTACGCGAGCGACCAGACATTTTGAGAATTTTGTCTGCCCGCGTATAAACTGTGTCTGTTCGTGAGTCCGTTTTTGCTCCTTTTCTTTCTAAACTGTGTCCACATAGAGGAGCAAGAGATAGCATATAGTATCAAAAAAAAGAAGACAAACTACTTTGTCCGTTTCGCGTCGCCATCGCGCTGCCGTGTGTTTTCGGCGTCGTATATCTCTGCCGTGTCATATTTTTTTGTCGGTTTCTCTGCCGCGACAGCGTGTTACCACTGTGTCCACATAGCGTCATTTCTACACGATTTTGATCGCTTTAGCTACAGCCTGTCTACAGCATCGTGTTAGGAGCTTACCCGTACGAGACTAGCTACGTCGTGCTCATCAGGCTGCTGCCGTGTGCGCAATCTTGTGCTTGTTCATCGAGCCAGTGCTAGCGTCTCTCTTGTGCATTGCAACACGAGCATATACTCCGACAAATAATTCTTGAGCTCACTTTTCAGAGTTGCTTTGCCCCATTTATCTCCACCGTGTGTGTTTCCGTGGGTCTTTGTCATACGATCAGTACTAGGACTTGTATTTCGGTATAGTTAGGTATCAATACCAAGCCCCACCATATACCCTGGTTTGTCGTGTGATAGTTTCTTATACCCTCGGTATTCGCTTCATCACATCCGCACACGTTCTGCCACTACAAGTTGGTAAGCTTTCATAATTCACTTTGGAACGGTAAGATACCTTGTTCTTTCAGTTTTGAGTGAGCTAAGAGTTCCACCATATATATATTGCTGCCGTTTCCTTTGTCTTTACTAATAATGGCAGATGATGACGAGGAGGATCCATTACCATTGCAGTTTGATTGCAGCAATACATTTTGGGAGGAGGATTCCAGAGTGGTGCTTAATTCGGGTTTGTTCCACTTCACTGCAGATATTAATGGAAGACCTGCTGCTGTTACCATTGATAACTGTTCTTTACCGAACTTGGTTAGTATTGAGGTTGTTGAAAAGATGCAATTGCGTACTTATGGAAAAATTAAACCATATATGTTGGCTTCTTATGATCATGCACTACCGATTACGCGAACCACCCACGTTCCTCTCACCATTTATAGCCATACAGTTCATATTCGTTGTGATGTGGTTCCTAGAGCACTAAATTTTTGCCATATTTTGTTGGGAAAATCTTGGTGTTCTCAGTTTCAGGTTGTTTTTGGTAGTGATCATCCCGACCCCTCCATCTTTTGGAATAGTAAGCACACGTGGTTGTCATATATTTGCATTAAGGAATTTCAGGAGGTTAGGCATCAAAACCTGCGTCCACCTGTAGCCCTTCTAATAAAACCACATGTTGCTCATGTTCTTACACCACCTGACCTATGTATTCCCACCATGTGTACATCTCAACCACCTAAAGTTAACTTGCCTGATTCCACATTATGTATAGATACGAGTGTGCACAAGAGTGCGAATGTCATTGTTACCGAAAAACTGAGCGAGGGAGTTGCTAGGACATGTGAGGATATTTCAACTAATGTAACCATGTCTACTCCTAGTATTGTTTCTTGTGAAATGCAGGTTGCTTTTGAAGAAAGGGAGCCGCCTATTTTACAACCTGTATCACCGGTTTGTGTATTATCACTTGAAGAGGACGTTCTGGTGCCTACTACATCCGAGGAGCCTGTCATTGCAATAGGCACTATTTTGGAACTACAACCAGCCATGGGAAATATTTTTGAGTCTATTCCTTGTGATTTATCTTGCACTAATGCTTCGGCACCATGTGATACATTGCTAAATTCGAATTTTGATCATGTGGTACTGATGACACATAAAGAAGTACTTGCTAGAATACCATGTGTTGACATTGTGTATTCCATCATGCTAAATAAACCTATTAGTTTGAGTTGTGCTATGAATAAGATTTCTGAAATTTCATATTTGAATTCTAGCACACATGCCTATTGTTTCACTTTTAATTTAGTCGGTGAATATAGCATGAGTGATGATTTTATGGTGGACCACATATGCATTACATGTGATAGAATCGCTGAACTGAAACTTGCTGTTTTCAGCAATATATGCATTGTGTCCAAGTGTTTTTGCTTTGGGAAAAACAGTAAATTTTCGAGATAGTATAATGTATTCTGGTCTACTTGATGCGTTTCGGCTCACCAATCATGATATGTTGGGTTGCTCTATTTTTGCCAGTTTGCACTCGGATTTGCTATGTTTATTGTGTTTGTCCCACACTTCGTTGCCTAAGTGTGGTACTGATCCGTACTTCACTTATATTTGCAAATTGCGTTGCATATTACCTATAGGACATGCTGATCATGCATTTATAAATGAATACTTCTTTGTCCGTTCATCACTTGTTCATCATAATCAGAGTAGTGCAGTTGGAGCCTGGTATAAACCTATTTTGTTCTCATATTTGTTGGAATGGTTTGACCTTCCTCATAATAAATTTGATCATAGAGCTTCTGTGAGGACACTTGCTTTAATCTTGCACTATACGACTATATACATAGATCGTCCTCGCTGTGCTCATGCTTATATAAATTTCACTTATATTTGCAATTTCAGTTGCATCGTGTCTACTGGGAATACTCATCATGTTCACAAAACCGATACAACATGTTATATATATATATATATATATATATATATATATATATATATTGTGCGTACACGTTGCTCTTTTTGTTTCTTCCATTTTTAGCTTACCCAAAGCCGAGGACGGCTTTTCTTGAAGAAAGGGAGAATGATGAGGATCTATCCATGGAATATGATGATTCTACTTGTTTGAGCTGGAAGGAAATATTGAGCCTAACTAATAATAATGATAAGGTGAATTCTTTCCTAATTGAAGAGACTGTTTTGATATCTCTGAATTATATACTACCTAAAGCAAAGTACTGTGTTGTATTTAGGTATGTCATCTGTCAAGATATCGCCAGCGGGAGGAGAGGGAGGACGGCGATCAAGAGACAAGTGGAGATCAAGTCTGCATGAGCACGAGCATGTGATGGCGCACTAGGACTGCTCACAACACGATGTCTACACGTCTAAGGCGCGCCACACACATGGCCTGCGTGCCAGAAATAGGCCGAACCCATATATGGGTCGGTATGTACTCGTTTGAGTCGAACCGAGTCAGTTTGGGCCCAAACCAGGTTGGTTTTGGGCCAGGTCCATGCTGAGGACGCCCCAGCCTCCTTAAGTAGCCAGGGGCGCCCCCTCAAGTCCGGTAGACCACGTTTAAACAAAATCCTAGTTTCTAGACAGAACCAAGTATTCCTCTGAAATTATTCGCACCAATTCGTATCGATCTGGTGTTTGTTCTTTTGAAAGTCTGAGTGTAATCTGCTGTTCCATTGGGAATTAGTATATTGCATCACCGCTTCGTGGTCGGCGGCTACGTGCGCAAGCGTGTGACGTTGCGAATATCCAAAGGGTTGAGAGCTGTTGCGCTGGCAGCAGGGATTAGCCGAAGAGTTTACAGCGACACTCGAGTTATCTTCATCACCATCATCGCCATCTATATCGCGCTCGCTGAGAAGATCGGGACACCCCTTATCATATAATAGTGCTTCTTATTAGTTCATTTTTTTTATTGGTACCTCGAAAATGTGATAGTGGTCACAAGAACGGAGAGAGTATTTGTTTGACCTACTTTTGTTATTTTGTGGCTTATTCTTAAACAAATTGTAAAATAAGCACATAACATAATTCAAGAATATAAACTCAAACATAGATTTATGAACTCTCATAAAAATTAAATTATCAAAGTATTACGAATAAATTCCAATGAATAAGAATGGATAATGCCTATCAAACACATGTAGCCTAATTCTACAAGCGTGCTCCTTTCTCCCGTGCCCGCCACGTGGCCACCATGCATTAGGGATGAAAATATTAATAGCTATAATGTTGTATAGATATCATGTGAAAATATATTCAAGATATATCTAACAATATTGATTTTGTATTATGCATGCTAATAATTTATTCTAACAACTTGAATAAAGTTTTACATTATTTGACTTTTTAGAAAATAATATATATGATCCATATTCATTGAAAACAAAGTGAGTAGCTTTCTCATGCTCTTGAAAAAAATCTCCTGGGAATAAAATAAAATAAAATAAATTCTAAGCGAATAAATAAAGATGTATAGATGGCTATGGAACACCCGAAGTTACTAGTCGTGCTTCTTTCTCCCGTGCCGACGCGCGGCCACCACGCATTAGGGATGACGCGTGCCCACCCGTCGCTCTCCTGGTGGCGGGGCATCTCCCGTGCCGACGCGCGCCTACCACGCATCCCCTCGACGTGTCTGCCGCGTCAACCCCGGCCGACTCCAAGTTGATCCAATCTCTACCCCTTTATATTCCAGGGATCTCGACGGAGCAGCGCCATCAAACTAGCTAGCAGCAGTGAAGAACTTCGACAGTGATCCATCACACATCAAGAGCTAGAGAAACTTGCGATCGACGAGTGATCAATCGAGCACCATGTCGCAGCTGATGGACAAGGCGAAGGTGTTCGTGGCGGAGAAGGTGGCGCACGTGAAGAAGCCGGAGGCGGACCTGTCGGACATGGCGGTGAAGCACGTCGGCCGCGACGGCGCCACCCTGGCCGGCCGCCTCGACGTGCGCAACCCCTACTCCCACACCATCCCCATCTGCGAGATCAGCTACTCCCTCAAGAGCGCCGGGAAGGAGGTCGCCTCCGGGACCATGCCCGACCCGGGCTCGCTCGCCGGCGACGACACCACCAGCCTCGACATCCCGGTGAAGGTGCCGTACGACTTCCTGGTGAGCCTGGTGAAGGACGCCGGAAGGGACTGGGGCCTCGACTACGAGATGCGCGTCGACCTCACCGTCGACCTCCCCGTCCTCGGCAACTTCACGCTGCCGCTCACCAAGGCCGGCGAGCTCAAGCTGCCCACGCTCTCCGACCTGTTCTAAATTCTGCGCTCCCTCGCACGTACGAGGCATGGTCGGCGAGTACGACGATCGATCCCCTGCTCTGTTTTTTACTACAACTACTCCAGGCGTGAGTGTGCATGATGTGTAATGATGTAAATGTGTGTTGTACTTCTGAACTTTTTCGAGTGAGTAAAATAAGCACACGGGGTTTACGAGAGAGAACCATTCTCCGTTCAGCTATCCTTTGGCTAGCCTGGATGCATCATTTCATCGTGAAAATATCCAGTGTGTTGAATATATAAGCAATTTACCATAAGATTTAATTCGAAATAATCAATAATAAAGCATAATAATAATTACAGAAATTAATCTAATCATACATATTAGCAGAATAGACGAACAGATAATATGTGGTCGGGGTTGAGACACTGCAGCCCGGCGCAAGTACGAGGCACCAATCTCCTCGGATCAGGGGCCGCACGACGCCCAGGGTTTTGTTTGGCCAGGGATCCTCTGTGGAGAAATCGACGCCACCGCCCACACTTCTTCAGCCGCAGCATCCTCTCCGCCGGCTAGCCCGCCTGTGCCCCCTTGCCAGTATGGGTCTCTCGACTTGGAATTTTTGACGGATCAGACCACCTGCGCGAGTGAAATGCTAGAAAGGACCCCCTCGGTGCCCCCTGCCGCCATTGGGGTGGCGGCATGCCCCCTCCCTGCCACCTGCCGCCAGTGGGGGTGGCGGCATGCCCCCTCCCTGCCACCTGCCGCCAGTGGGGGTGGCGGCATGCCCCTCCCTGCCGCCAGTGGGGGTGGCGGTATGCCCCTCCCTGCCGCCAGTGGGGGTGGCGGCATGGCCCCTGCCCTGCCACCTGCCGCCAGTGGGGGTGGCGGCATGCTGCCTGCCGCCGCCACGGGGCCTGCCGGCAATGGCCCAGGCGGCAAGGGCACGTGTCGCCTGCCCGGGGGTGCCGCCACCCACAGCTGGTCCTTTTTGACAAAATTTTTTGGAGGGGGTCCTTTTTAGCATTTCACTCGCGCAGGTGGTCTGATCCGTCAAAAATTCTCTCGACTTGTGCTCGAATTACGTGTCCCTCTCGGGCCTAACCCCCTCTGCCCAATTGCGTCCTTCATCCCCCCTGCGCTATTCTGTTGAGATCAGTGTGGGTATTTTTTGACAAATCTGACCTTTTTCAGAAACTTATCCCTTATCTGACCCCTGCCGAAAACTAATTCGTTGTCTGACCCCTCGGTTCGGCGCCATCACGATTGGCGCCGAAGTAGATCATGTCGGCGCCCTAGCTCCCTGGCGCCGAACAGCTTGTCTGGGGTCCCAGAAAATCTGACGTGGCAAGTTCGGCGCCGTCCTCGTTGGCGCCGAAGTAGTGGTAACTGAATTTCTGGGTACCTAGGTCGGCGCCATTCTATCTGGCGCCGAACCTAGGGTTATTTTAACCAGCTCCCAGCCGTGCTCCAAGCCTACCCGAGCACTCATATCCACCCAGCGCGCCCCCTGGCGACCCGCAGTCGCCGCCGGCCGCCGTCCCCCTCGTCGTCTCCCTCGGCCCCCCTCGCTGCAGCCCGGCCGCCGTCCCCCTCACCGTCTCCGCACTCGCCCCCCGCCGCCGTCCCCCCTCGCCGCCTCCAGGAACCTCGCCGTCGCCGTCGCCGGCTGCTGTCCCTGCCGCCGTCCCCGCCGTCGCCGGCCGCCGTCCCCGTCGTAGTGAGAGGTATAGCCCCCGGCCTAGCTCTCCACGTTGCTCTCAGGCATCCTAGCTATCTTTGCAGTGGTGAATTTTTATGTGTAGCTCTCTGTATGTGTAGTGTAGATTGTATGTTAGATTGTAGTGTAGGTTAGGTATGTTAGATAATTTGTTATGTTAGTTAGCAGTAGGTTTTGGTATGTTACATAATTTGTTATGTTAGATTGCAGTAGGTTTAGTAGCATTGTAGTTTATGTTTGTATGTTGTAGATATGGTTTGGTATGTTAGACAATTTGTGTGTAGTCCCGGTAGTTATATTATTAGATATATATTGTCGAATATTAGCTAATGGGTTCCGGTTTATCTTTTCGTTGTGAATATAGATGGCCTACTCAAAAGTTCTTCATGTGCATCATGGTGGGAGTGTTGTGTCCTCGGGCTGTGGGGTTGAGTTTGTTGATATGACTAGCCAAGTGTTGTTCTTTCCGCGTAGTCCTAGTTTCAGTGAGGTTGCATTGAAGGTGAAAGCGGCGCTTGGTTGGAATGACATAGGTGATGAAATTATCTTGGAAGGAAGATACGATGCCGGCGGCTCTAGGTCTTTTACTCAGATGATACCTATCAACGGCAGCGACGAGTGGGATGTATACAAAGAGCTTGTTGAGAGCTCTGAGATCAAATCTTTGGTTGTCGTTGCCGTAAAGGTCACCGGTCGAGCCAATCTTCTCATCGACCTGAACAAGCATCCCTCCGTTAGATGCAATGATGTCCGTTCTGAGGATGTCTATGAAGCGGGTCCTAGCCAACCACCTATGTGGGAGTCAGAAATCCGACATGATGAAGATATCTTTGAGGAGATAATGGAGGAGAAAGCAAGGGCTTTTGAAATAGAAGATATGCAAAGTCACGAGCATCGTGTTGTTGTGTCCTCCTTGACCGACATAGAAGCAATAATTGAGGACAAAACAAATGTTGGAAGCTTGGAGGTGATTGAGGAAGATTTTGTTGTTCTCGAGCAATTGAACATTCCATCATCTCCTTGTGTACCATTGGTCGCATCCTCTTCGCTAGACGGAGATCCATATACATTTGATGCTCCAAATGTTGAAGACGAGAAGTATGAAGATGCTTATGCGGGGGACTCCGATGAGGAGCATCATGTTCCAAATGTAGAAGAAGATGGAAGTGATGGTATGTACGAGGTGGAATCGGATGAGGAAATTCCGGTTGAGGAACCTGCGGTTCCAAAATTTTCTGAGAAGGAGACCGATGCATATGTGAAGGTGTTTGGCAGGCATCCTAGTATTCATGAGTTCAAGGATGTTAGGGAGGCTGACCAAGCCGTGGCAGACTCTAACCTGCGGGAATATGCTCCGGAGCAACCTAGGCCCCTGACCACGGACGAAGAAAAAAATCAACCCCGGGCACGACCTCTAATATATGCAGGTCTAAAGTTCAAGACTATGTTGGACTTGCAAGTATGGCTACAGGAGTATGCCGTAAGTCATCATCGGCCATTCATAGTCTTCAAATCTGACAAAAATGAACGATATGTTGTGTTATGTGAGAATGAAGAGTGTCCGTGGAAGGTTTGGGCAACAAAGAAGAAACCAGAAGGTTGGTGGAAGATAACTAAGTATGTTGGCCCACACACATGTGGCAACGCCATCCTTGGGAACGGCAAGCACCGACAATTGACATCTACTTTTATTGCACACTGGTGCTATGATGCCATCAAAGCTACGCCAACCATGCCAGCCGGCTCTTTGGTCCACTTCGTGAAACTGATATTTCACTATCATATCAAGTATGGCAAGGCGTGGAGGGCTAAGCAGATGGCTATGAAGATGGCTTATGGTGATTGGGAGGAAGCATATGGAAGGCTGCCTAGGTTGTTGGCAGCGATGGCTCATCGCAACCCTGGGATGATACACATTGTGGGCTAAAGTTTGTTTGGTTGGAAGAAAACTTCGGCAATCTTCCGGAGGAGGCTGACGAGATCACCGCACAACGGTATGCTCGAGCTTATGTGATGTATGTGTTTGGCAAGGTGCTCTTTGCAGATTCAGGGGGTAGCGACGTGTCTTGGATGTTTTTGCCTCTACTGCGAGACTGGGATGAGGCAGGGAGGTACAGCTGGGGTTCGGCAGGGTTAGCTTGGTTGTACAGACAGCTCGACGAGGCTTGCAGGAGGACTTCTAGTACTTCAAACATGGGTGGCTGCGTGCTTGCCTTTCAGGTTTGGAGCTGGGAGAGACTTCCCGTGGGCAGACCTAGCAGCAAGTCATCTCATGATTGGGAGTTTGCTGATCCGGCACGTGCACCCACCGTGACACACTATTATGATGAGGTGAAAACCAATTGGGGCCACTATTATTATGATCAGGCGACTTCATCGATGATGACACTCCGTTGTCGCAGTTCCTTAGCGGACCGGAGACTAGTCAGCCTACTCCGCGTGTGCGTCGCGGGTCTCGAAACCGCCGACCAACAGTACTTCCAACTCCTGGTACGGATGCCATTCCACGACGTCGAGCTCCGGTGAGAAAGATGAAGACGAAGCGTTGATCTTCATATGAACTGCCTCATGTTTATTTTCATGTTACAGACTATGTGGGTTCTAAGTTAGCTTGTTTCCAATATGACCACCAACTTGATGATGTAAAAGACTATGTATGCATGCTATGTGTCCATGTCTCCGCTCTTTGTGGCCCAAGATGAATACCGACATATGGAGAAAGAAGATAGTCATCATAAGTCTCATGGCCATCGATCCATTGGAAAAAGTAGCATGCACAATAATCCTGTCAAACAAAATGAACACAATGACCAATTAATTATGCACAATATGTGGATAGAACTTTAAGACAAGATAAGGGCACCCACACGTTGATCGCGGCAACAATAGTATGCACGGCCCGCAGTTGCCTTGTGCTTAGATTGAGTGATTCCACAAGGCTTGCCACAACAACACTTTGGTACCGGATATCTTGGTGGCACCGGAGCATCTTTGCATGATACATTTGGATACTTTCCCTTGGTTGTTTCTACAAACTTCATTTGCCGTGCAATTGGTACCCACATGTCCAGAGAATCTATGAAACATATAGAAACATACATACATAGTAAGGGCTACAATTGTTCTCGAACCGGCTAATTATGAAGTCCATATATATATATTGCTCCAAATGGCATGACTTAGGTAATACACAAAACATACATAGTAACTACTAACATTCAACCTATCTTATTTAAAATTTATCCCCTAAATACCACATAGTGCACACCATGATCCACATATATCTACAAATTTCGTTTTAACCATAGTAAAGTTAATAAACCATGTGCCAAGAACAAACAATGAACACACATATATGTACTAATTCATTACATAATTACCACCTATTCAAAACAATCTATATTATCTTATCTAGGATTCAACAATAGTTTCAAGAAATGAGATCTAATTTTACCAAAATAATTGGTGGAAACAAAGGGGATGTGAGAGAGATTACCTCTAAGAAGACTCATGATGATGCTAGAATGAAGATATGGGGCAGATTTGTGTGGATTTGAAAGGGAAGGGGCGAGACAGGAGAGAGAAAGCTAGGGCGGCGGCTGAGGGAAGAAGAAATGAAGAAGGGAGTGCTTGGAGCACGGCTGGGAGCTGGTTAAAATAACCCTAGGTTCGGCGCCAGAGAGAATGGCGCCGACCTAGGTACCCAGAAATTTAGTTACCACTACTTCGGCGCCAACGAGGACGGCGCCGAACTTGCCACGTCAGATTTTCTGGGACCCCAGACAAGCTGTTCGGCGCCAGGGAGCTAGGGCGCCGACATGATCTACTTCGGCGCCAATCGTGATGGCGCCGAACCGAGGGGTCAGACAACGAATTAGTTTTCGGCAGGGGTCAGATGAGGGATAAGTTTCTGAAAAAGGTCAGATTTGTCAAAAAATACTCAGTGTGGAGTCTGGCTCTCTCGTTGGGCCGGATCAGGCGGTCACGTCGCTTTCGCAGCAACTGGCGCCCCAGCGCATCTCCAGCCCGGCATCCTCCCCCGCCCAAGCCATCCTGGACATCTCCACCACGCCGGCACGCCCTCTGCATGATCCGAGCGACGCGGAAATTCTTGGCGAGCTCCTCTCGGAGATTCGTGCTCACATCCGTGCCCCCCTCCTCCCCCTGCCCAACATCCAAGACGCGAGAAGAAGGAAGAGGCGCGGTCGTCCAATGTGTACTCCCAGACGCAGTACGAGACTAGCGATTAAAGCTCCGACAAGGCCGGCGAGTGCGATCAAACGATCACAACTCGTGCTAATGAACAAATTGGGTATCTGTGAGCCTGGGGAAGTGGTTTCTGAATCACACCTGAAGCAATACGAAGAGTTCTTCAGTAAACCGATGAGTAGGGAGAGGGTTGCAGCAGTTGCAGCATTTTTTGCTCTTTCTGTACCAGATGTGGGGGAGGCAACCCTTTGCGTTTGATCGCAGGGTGGTGTAGTTGCTGTTGTAGACTTGTTAAATGGAAATCGTTAACCACTACATTGGGCAGTGGAACTGCCGAGGTCTGAATGGGGCTGCAAGGAAATCTGCAGTGCGTGCAGCTGCAGACGACGCAAACGCAGCGATCATTTGTTTGGTTGAAACCAAGCTGCAGGTGGTGACACGCTTCACAGTATCCCAGGTCCTTGGCCCCAGATACGATGAATTCACTTTCCTCCCCGCGGACGGGACTGCTGGTGGAATTTTGGTGGCCTGGCAATCGGCATTGGTCAGTGTCTCTGCGACTCGGGTAGATAAATTTTGCCTGTCAGTTCAGCTGAACTTCGTTGATGGGCACTCCTGGTGGCATACGACTGTGTATGGCCCTACAGTGGAGGAACAGAAAGAGGAATTCCTTGAAGAATTGCAGGCAATCCGCACAGCCTGCCCGGGGATGTGGGTAGCAGCAGGGGACTTCAATCTAATCCTAGATGCAGCAGACAAAAACAATGACAGACTCAATCGTCGGATGATGGCTCGTTTTCGTCAGGTTATTAACAGGCTAGAGCTGGTGGAATCCCCTCTAACAGGGAGACGTTACACATGGTCTAGTGAGAGAGTCCAGCCCACTTTGACAAGAATCGACAGATGGTTCAGTTCGTCTGACTGGGACTCTGCCCATCCAAATAGCCTCCTTCATGCGCTCTCCTCTAATATCTCGGATCATTGCCCTATCATGATGGCCACTAACGTCAACTTCAGCTCCAGAAGACGTTTTCATTTTGAAGCTTTCTGGCCAGGCCTGACAGGCTTTCAGGAGGTGGTTTCTGAAGCATGGATGGCACCTGCAGCCAATGCCGATGCATTCACAGTATTTGACAAAAAGCTGCGAGCGACGGCCAGGGCTCTTAGGAGCTGGAGTAGCAGGAAAATTGGCACCATCAAGGAGCAGCTACTAATGGCCCAAGAAATCATCTTTAGGTTAGATGCAGCACAAGACGAACGCCCTTGGGTCCTGAAGAATTTTGGCTACGTAAAGAACTCAAGAAAAAGATCCTGGGACTGTCTTCCTTGCAGCGTACCATCGCAAGGCAGCGTTCGCGATTGCTGTGGATTCGTGAGGGTGATGCCAATACTTCTTTCTTCCATTCGCATGCTAACAGGCGTAAGAAGAAGAACCACATGTTCAGATTGCGCAGGGGAACAATGGAAGTAAATTCACAAGAAGAGATGGAGGAACTCGCTTCAGACTTTTACGTTGAGCTGCTCGGTACTCCCCAGAGTAGGGATGCAGACATTAACTTGGCAGTCCTAGACCTCCCCTCCCTTGATCTAAATGGACTGGAAGGAGATCTATCCGAGGAGGAGATGTGGTCAGTGATCAAACAACTGCCTGCAGATAAGGCACCCGGCCCTGACGGGTTCTCAGCTCGTTTCTACCAAACATGTTGGAACACAATCAAAGGTGATTTCATGGCAGCAATTAACCAACTCTCCAGCGGGGACACACGCAATTTCAGCCTGCTCAATCAGGCTTACATTACCCTCCTCCCTAAAAAAGAACGAGCTGTTGACATTGCAGAATTCCGCCCAATTAGCCTGATACATGGGTTTGCAAAGATCGTCGCCAAAGCACTAGCCTGCAGGCTGTCCCCCCACATGGACTCTCTGATCGCAGTCAACCAAAGTGCATTTATTCGCGGACGCTCAATTCAAGACAACTTCATGCTTGTTAGCCAATCAGCAAAAACATTCCATCGTCGCAAAGTCCCAGCTCTGTTCCTCAAACTTGACATTGCAAGAGCGTTTGACTCAGTTTCGTGGCCTCTCTTGCTGCTAGTACTCAGAAGAAGGGGTTTTGGGCCTCGTTTCTGTCGACTTATTACAATTCTATTACAAACTGCTAGCACCTGTGTTCTGATCAATGGTTCTCCGGGCAAAAGGATCTGCGACAGGGGGACCCCCTATCCCCGCAGCTATTCTTACACATCATGGAAATTCTGAATGCCATGTTTCGAAAGGCAGAACAGAGGGGTTTGTTTCAACACTTGCAGACCTGGGGAGTTAAACATCGGTTGTCTCTTTTCGCTGATGACGTAGCTATCTTTCTACGCCCAGTCCAATCAGAGATAATTGCTGCCAAAGAAATCTTGAATCTATTTGGCATTGCCTCTGGCCTTGTCTGCAACCTAAGCAAGAGTGCCATAGCACCCATTGCTTGCTCTGAGCTGGATGTCACTGAGATTGTCTCAACCTTTCCTTGCCAAATTGTTACCTTCCCCTGCACCTATCTTGGACTGCCCCTTTCTCTCAAGAAGCTTCGCAAAGCTGATCTCCTACTGCTAATTGAAAAGATTGCACAAAAGTTAACTGCCTGGAAGGCTCTAATGCTGAATCAAAGTGGGAGGCTCGTCCTAGTCAAAACCGTCCTATCGGCAATCGCAGTCTACCACATGTTATCCTTGGATCTGCCCCCTTGGGTCCTTGACTGCATCAATAAAATCTGTAGAGCCTTCTTTTGGCACGGTTCAAAGGATGCCAAAGGGAGGACATTGCCTAGTGGCCTGGCAGCAAGTGTGTCAATCTCTAAACCTCGGAGGATTGGGAATCCATAACCTCAAAGTACTGAATAATGCACTGCGCATGCGATGGCGTTGGTTTGAAAGAGATGGCCCGTTGAGAGCTTGGCATGGGTTGCAGTTCAGCTTAACCCCGGAAGCGGAAGACATGTTCCAGGCTGCTTGCCAATGTGTGCTTGGAAGAGGAGATCATACGACGTTCTGGTCAGACAGGTGGCTAGATGGAAAAAGCCCTTTGCAGCTTGCCCCAAACCTCTCTTCTTTCATGACCGCACGTGGGGCAAAGAAAAGAACAGTTGCCGAAGCTCTTCAAGGAAATCGTTGGGTTTTAGACATTAGAGGCACCCCTAACATTCAAGCAATCACTGAGTTTGTGTTGTTGTGGACCATTGTCCAGAATCAGGAACCCCTCAACAACACCGATGACAAGTTCATCTGGCGGCTTACTTCAAATGGAAAATATTCCTCCGCTTCAGCTTACAAAGCCTTCTTCAACGGTACAATCGAGATGGACTATGCAAAAGCCCTATGGAAGAATTGGGCACCCCTGAAAGGAAAGCTATTCTGTTGGCTTGCCATCCGAGATCGTTGTTGGACTACAAAGCGTTTGAGAAGAAAAAACCTTGATGCGCTTGACTTCTGTACCTTCTGTGATCAAGAGGAAGAAGACATCAACCACCTCCTCACTACATGCCCTTTTGCACGGGAGTTCTGGCTTCGCCTCTGCCTAGCGAGGGGATCAGCTGAAATGGTCCCTCTACAATATGAACCAGTTCGACAGTGGTGGTGCTCCCTAGCATCAAGTATGCCAAGGAAACATAGGAAGAAGAAGATGGTGTTAGCAATTGCAGGAATGAGACATCTGTGGCTTGAAAGAAATGCCCGTACGTTTGATAGACGCAGCTCCTCTCTGAATGACATTGTGAATGCAACAGTTGCGGACTTTGACTGCTGGACTCAAGCTAGGAAACCAGTAGGTGCAGGTGTGCGTGAGGAGTAGTTCCTATTCTTGTTTGGTGGGTGTGTGGCGGGAGTACCTTTGTAAAAAACCCTTCTAAATCTTAATGGAATAACAGGCAACCATTGTTGCTTGTTCTTGAAAAAAAATAAAAAAAAGAGATCACATCTATTCCAAGCGCCAGTACAAGAAATTATAACAGAAATTGAAAAAGATGGGTACAGATTGCATACGGTGCTGCAGGAGGATTCACGTTCGCGTTAAGGTTCGCGTTGGCGTTGGCACCAGCGTCGTCAGCTATGTCGTAGATGTAGAGGCTTGGCGTTGGCACCAGCGTCGTCAGCTATGTCGTCGATGTAGAGGCTGCTGATGTCCGGGAAGAAGTCTTCGTCGGGGAAGGAGTCGTCGGTCGACGTGATGCCGTCAGTAGTCGCGCAGAAGCGCTCCCTAAAAACCTGATCGCCCCTCACCCGTACAGGTTCACAAGAGGCGGGGTTCCGGAGGCCTACTGTCCCATCGTCTGGTGCACGCCGGAAGAGGGGATGGAGAAGGTGTAGCGGCGGCGCAAGGCTCTGAAGGCGAGAGACGGGATGTGATACGGCGTGATTAGGGTTTGCGCCTAAGCCTGCTTATATAGCGCCGGTCGGGTAAGACGTGGGGTGCAGCCCACGTCTGAGTTAGTAACAGCCCACGATTCGGAAAAACCAGAAACGGCTGATAGAGAAATAACTCGCGCAGTAATTTTCCCGAACAGCAAAAAGATAAGTAAGCTCGGCACTGAGGCACAATTCCGCAAACCGCGGCGCGCACGCGCGTCGTGACGAGGCGAGGCGGACGGCAGAGGAGGAGGAGCGCACGTGTAAGCCTCTCCTCTTCTCTCACTTTTGGAGGTAGTAGAACACCCCACTATATATATTGGTGCAACTCCCCTCAAACTAGCAAGGTGGGACTAAACTTTGGTGCCATCCCCTGCTAGGCATGAATGGGCCAAGAGAATTTCAGAATTTGTATTGGGCCATGGACCAAAGCCCACAACCAAATTCCAAAAATCCCCCACAAAGTCTCATTGGCACATCTCATCACATCACATCAAACAATTCCAGAACATTATTTATATACCGGTGCGAGGTAGAGACTGTTAAGTTGAACTTCCACTCACAACTTTATGCTATACTAGATTGCAACTTGAATAGTGGACTATGCCTTGAACTACAAGTTTGATGCGCACTAATTTCACACAAAGCCTAGACCGATACTAGGCTGCCACAAGGCTTCCTCGCGGTTTGGAGCTTATGCGTCATACTCCATGGCCTTTCATGAGTTTATTAGAGAGCACCCAACTTCCACAGACTGTGACGTTTGACAGTCAGACTGATATAGGTGTGTTCTTCAAAAGATGTTCTGTAGGGCAACATCTTTGCTATAAACAAGCCACTTAGTACACATTAAGATAAATATCAACCTGCCATGCAGAATAGGAGAGTATTGCATCTATATGGAGTGGTAGTATAATGTAAGGATACTCTCCTCTCAGCTGACCAATAGCTTGTCTCCCAACTCTAATTCACGGGATCTCCGATCACATAGAGTGGGTTACCACTGTGGACAACTCAAAGTGTGGGTCTCAAACCCATCTCCCTCGATGAATTATCTATCACATTGCGTGATAGACCCTTTGTGAAGGGATCTGCCAGATTTTTAGATGTTTGGATATAATCCAACGCAATAACTCCGGAGTTTCTCATTTTCCTGACAGATTTCAGTCTCCTCTTCACATGTCTTGATGACTTCATATTGTCCTTAGGACTGTTTACTTTGATAATCACAGTTCATAGGAATTGCGGGTATAGGTTTTTCAACCACAAGCAAGTCCATCAAGAGCTCTCGAAGCCACTCTGCTTCAACAGTGGCTGTGTCTAATGCTGTGAGTTCTGCTTCCATAGTTGACCTCGTTAAGATGATCTGCTTGCAAGACTTCCAGGAAACAGCGCCACCACCAAGCGTAAACACCTAACCACTTGTGGCCTTAGTCTCATCAGCATCAGAAATCCAATTTGAGTCACTATACCCTTCAAGTACCCTTGGATACCCAGAGTAGTGAACTCCATAGCTCGCAGTGCCACTCAAATAACGCAAAACCCTTTCAAGAGCCTGCCAATGAACATCTCTAGGATTTGACACAAATCGACTCAACTTGCTAACAGCAAAAGAGATGTCAGGCCTCGTAGCGCTGGCCAAATACATAAGCGAGCCAATAATCTGAGAATATCTCAGCTGATCTTTAGCATCCTTAGGATCTCCCTGATTCTTTCGAACCAATATGCTAGGATCATATGGCGTAGGAGAAGACTTGCAGTCGCTATACCCAAAACGACTCAAGATCTTTTCCACATAGTGAGATTGAAGCAGTGTTATCCCACCATCGTCATCTCCCAGTAGCTTGATGTTCAAGATCACATCAGCCACTCCTAGATCTTTCATCTCAAAACAATGAGATAGAAAGTCTTTGACCTCCTTGATAACATCAAGACTGGTCCCGAATATCAGTATATCATCAACATACAGACATAATATGACTCCCTGGCCCCCACCATGGCGATAGTACACACACTTGTCAGCTTCGTTAACAACAAAGCCTACAGCAGTTAAGGTTCTTTCAAATTTCTCATGCCACTGCTTAGGTGCTTGCTTAAGACCATACAAAGACTTCAACAACTTACACACCTTTCCTTCTTGACCACCTACCATAAATCCATCCGGCTGATCCATATAAATCTCCTCATCTAACTCTCCATTTAGGAAAGTCGTCTTAACGTCCATTTGATGAACGAGAAGACCATGCGAGGCAGCCAGGGATAGTAGTACTCGGATAGTGGTCAATCTGGCCACAGGTGAATAAGTATCAAAGAAGTCTTCGCCTTCTTTTTGGGTATAACCCTTAGCAACAAGGCGTGCCTTGTATTTCTCAATAGTACCATCAGGTCTAAGCTTCTTCTTAAACACCCACTTACATCCTACAGGTTTGCACCCCTAAGGATGATCAGTAATTTCCCAAGTTCCATTTGCCAAGATGGAATCCATCTCATTGCAAATGGCTTCTTTCCAGTAGTTAGCATCTTAAGATGCATAGGCTTCTGAAATAGAAGTGGGAGTGTCATCCATGAGGTATACAATAAAATCATCACCAAAGGTCTTTTCAGTCCTCCGTCTCTTACTCCTAGTAGGAGCTTTATTGTTATCCTCCACAGGATTTTCAGAATGTTCTATCGAAATGGTGGGTTCAGGAATTGTAAATAATTCTTGACTAGATGAACTAGGCATCTCCTGATTTGATGAACTAGACAAACCTTTCATTGGAAAGATGTCCTCAAAGAAAGTCGCATTATTCGACTCCATAATAGTACCAACACGCATGTCAGATAATTCAGATTTTACTATCAAAAATCTATAGCCAATGCTGTGAAACGCATATCCCAGAAGAACACAGTCCACGGTTTTTGGTCCAAGCTTTCGCTTCTTGGGTACTGGCAAGTTTACCTTTGCCAAACAACCCCAAGTCCGTAAGTAAGAGAGTTTTAACCTTTTCTTTTCCCATTCCTCAAATGGTGTAATTTCTTTGTTCTTTGTGGGAACCCGATTTAGGACATTACACGCAGTCAAGATCGCCTCCCCCCACCATGCCTTGGAGAGACTCGAAGTGTCTAACATGGCGTTAACCAAATCAGTTAGAGTACAATTCTTTCTTTCAGCCACCCCGTTAGATTGGGGCGAGTAGGGAGGCGTCCTCTCATGGATTATACCATGTTCCGCACAAAAAGAATCAAATTCATTGGAAAAGAACTCTCCACCACGATCGGACCTAAGACGCTTAATCTTTCGATCAAGTTGATTTTCTGCTTCAGCTTTATAGATTTTGAAATAGTTCAAAGCTTCATCTTTAGATTTCAGAAGATACACATAACAGTATATGGTGGAGTCATCAATTAATGTCATGAAATATTTCTTTCCACCTTTTGTCAACTCACCATTCATCTCACAAAGATCTGAATGTATGAGCTCTAGTGGTGTCAAATCTCTTGCCTCCGCAGTCTTATGAGACTTGCGAGGTTGCTTTGCTTGCATGCACACTTGGCACTTAGATCCCTTGACATTAGTAAATTTCAGAATTAAACTCATGTTGGCTAGCCGCGTCATGCAACCAAAGTTAATATGACAAAGTCGTGAATGCCAAACATTGGACTCATTATCATTGCAAACATGATTAATAACTTTAGTGCATAAGTCTGACAAAGAAAGGCGGAACAAGCCTCCGCACTCATAGCCTTTCCCAACAAATTGTCCATACTTCGATATTACAACTTTATTGGACTCAAAAACCAACTTAAAACCATCTCGACATAGAAGAGATCCGCTGATGAGATTTTTATTGATGGAGGGAACGTGCTGCACATTCTTCAGCTGTACGGTCTTCCCCGAAGTGAACTTCAGATTTACCATACCAACACCTTGAACAAAAGCATGTGAGCCGTTTCCCATCAGCACGGAGCCAGCCCGTGCGACCTAATAAGAAGAGAACATGGAAATATCAGCACATACATGTATATTGGCACCGGTGTCTATCCACCATTCAAGTGAATGACAAACTGAAAGGATAGTAGGAAATATACCGTACCCAGGATCCTTCATATCGGTATCACCAACAACAACATTGGCAGAATTGCCACCATTTCCATGTGAACGCTTATCAAAGCGTTTAGGGCAGCTAGGAGCCCAATGATTCGGATCACCACACACATGGCAGGATCTTTTTTTCTTATACTCAGTCTTCTTCTTGAAGTTGGTAGTCTACGAGGCCTTGTTCTTGCCATCAAACTTTCCCTTGCCCTCAAACTTGTTCTTATTCTTGGACTTGTGGGACTGGAAGTTATTTTTTTGCACCATATGTGCACTAGAACTTCCATCAAAGCCTCGAACACGTGTATCCTTTGCTCTCGCCTTTTCCTCAACATGAAGAGAACCAATGAGATCCGAAACGGAAAACTCCTGTCTCTTATGTTTCAGACAAGTAGCAAAGTTCCTCCATGAAGGAGGAAGCTTGGCAATAATGCCACCGGCCACGAACTTGTCCGGTAAGGTACACTTGAACTGCTCGAGTTCTTTGGCAAGAGACTGTATCTCATGAGCCTGATCCACAATGGGACGGTCATCAGTCAACTTATAATCATAGAATTGCTCCATGATATACAACTCGGTGCCAGCGTCGGAAACACCAAACTTGGCTTCCAGCGCATCCCACGCATCCTTGCCATTATCAAATGACATATAGGTGTCGACAATGTTGTCACCAAGAATATTGAACAAAGCCTCCATAAATATGGTGTCGACTTTCTAAAAAGCTTCCTCCTGAGCAGGAGAAAGATCTCCCTCAGGTCTGCCAAGAGTGGCGCTATAGCAGCCTAGGTTTTTCAACCATAGAAATGCTCTCGTGTGCCATCTTTTATAATGGACACCATCAAAGGGAGGTGGCCTGGTAGTCGCGGCCAAACCAGTTGGACTCAGTTGCCTATAATCAGGTTTTTGGATTGTTGAATATATAAGCAATTTACCATAAGATTTAATCCAAAATAACCAATAATAAAGCATGATGATAATTGCAGGAGTTAACCTAATCATGCATACTAGCAGAATAGATGAATAGATAACAGCTAACACATATAACGAGATCACATCTATTCCAAGCGCTAGTACAAGAAATTGTAACAGAAACTAGAAAAGATGGGTACAGATTGCATACAGTGCTGCAGGAGGATTCACGTTCGCGTTCAGATTCGTGTTGGCATTGAGGTTCGCGTTGGCGTTGGCACCAGCGTCATCAGCCATGTCATCGATGTAGAGGCTGCTGATGTCCGGGAAGAAGTCCTCGTCGGGGAAGGAGTTGTCGATCGACGTGATGCCGTCAGTAGTCATGCAGAAGCGCTCCCCAAAAACCTGATCGCCCCTCACCCATACAGGTTCACAAGAGGCGGGGTTCCGGAGGCCTACTATCCCGTCATCCAGTGCACGCCGGAAGAGGGGATGGAGAAGGTGTAGCGGCGGCGCAAAGCTCTGGAGGCGAGAGACGGGATGTGATACGGCGTGATTAGGGTTTGCGCCTAAGCCTGCTTATATAGCGCCGGTCGGGTAAGACATGGGGCGCAGCCCACGTCCGAGTTAGTAACAGCCCACGATCGGAAAAACTGGAAACGGCTGATAGAGAAATAACTCGCGCAGTATTTTTCTCGAACAGCAAAAAGATAAGTAAGCTCGGCACCGAGTCACAATTCCGCAAACCACGGCGCGCGCGCGCGTCGTGACGAGGCAAGGCAAGGCGTGGCGTGGCGTGGCGTGGCGAGGCGGGCCGCGGAGGAGGAGGAGCGCGCGTGTACGCCTCTCCTCTTCTCTCACTTTTGGAGGTAGTAGAACACCCCACTATATATATTGGTGCAACTCCCCTCAAACTAGCAAGGTGGGACTAAACTTTGGTGCCATCCCCTGCTAGGCATGAATGGGCCAAGAGAATTTCAGAATTTGTATTGGGCCATGGACCAAAGCCCACAACCAAATTCCAACATAGTGATCCACAAGACAAATGCTACCATGATACATTGATACTGCTTCTCAAAGTACAAATTTACAAATATCTATTTTGTTTTATAAAATATATGTGAGGGCTCACAAGATGTGTACAAAATAAACTAAACCTAACATGAACAGTGCGCAAAAAGACACACATCACAAATGACACTACTGACATCAATTTATCTTTTTTTGTTTGTTTCTCTATATGTATTTTGAATTTGGTTTTGAAAACATTCAAGCCGTATAAAGGAAAACTCCCACGTAGGGGGGGGGGGGCAGGGTCCCCCACTGACTTGGCTCGGGCCCAAGTAAAAGTGCAAAAGTACTAGAAAATGAAAAAAAATAGTTAGTGGAGAACATTTTAGGGATTTCTATTTTCGTGCCCTCGGGTCCTTAGTTGTGCTCAGTTTTCCCCAGCCGCTTAACTTTTCCTCAGTTTTCCCCTCCCTCTAGTTTGAAACCCCTCGCAGACGCTCGGACGAGAGGGTTGCCGTCTGGTCAGAGGCCTTGACCATTACCGGTGACGGCTAGGGAGCCGCGGTGGTTGTGAATTGACTATTGCTTTTGAATGGTGCTGACGGGTAGGGTCAGGAGGCACGTCGGAGCAGCCATCCATCTATCACTGATGTGTGTGCCGTTTTATTTCCTGATTGTATACGCGGTACTGCCAATGACAAATGGGGCCGCTCTATAGGGCTGCCGCAGCCAATGACCAGTGGGGTCATGTATTTTTCAGGAAAGGACATATATTGCCGCTCTGTGGGGCTGCCGCAGCCAATGACCAGTGGAGTCGTCTATTTATTTAGAGAAAATCATATATTGCCGCTCTATGGGGCCTCCGCAGCCAATGACCGCTGGGGTCGTCTATTTATTTAGAGAAAATCATATAGAGCCGCTCTATGGGGCCGCCTCAGCCAATGACCGCTGGGGTCACCCTTAGTGAAAAGGCATATATCCCTGCTTTTAGTTAGAGAGAAGCAACAAGTTCACTAATTAATTTTTCTTAAGCTAGACCCAGCAGGTGACTATTTTCACAGCTTAATCATAAGTGAATCTTATGCTAAACATGGCTGGAACCTAGTGTTGTGTATCTCATTAGTCATCGGAGAACCGCTGGCAGCTCGTTCCCCACCCTCGGACGGAGCATCCATCGTCGGCGCCTCGTCGCGCCGTCGGCTCTGTCCCCCAGCGGCGTCGGATAGACTGCGGCGCTGCACGTCAACCACGGCTCTAGCACTTGTTTTGTCCGCACGCATTGTACCCACCACAGGAAAGTCTGCCGCAAGCAGATCCGCCGCCCACGACGACCGGGATTTGTTCCGCGCACCAATTGGTAGTATAGCTTGGTAAGACCTCCGCTTCTGCCTCCCCCGCCCCCTAATCGATTCGGTTCCCGTAATTTATTGGAGTTTGCAGGTGCAAAATAGTCCTCAATGTCTGGTCGTAGCGGGTACACCGGCGAGGGTGGGGATTCGATCATGTCGTGGCCACGTTCTACTTCTCCTACCTCGTTGGAAGTGCAGGTATCTAGCTTCTGCTCTCTATACTACAGTTGAATTTGAAGTGCCGCCATGGCCTGTTGGAGTGATTTCAGTTGTTCTTTTTTCCATTATTGTTACAGTTTGCCAGGCAAGCCGATGATCCATGGTACATTGCATACCAATATGAATCAACCCAGTGGTGTAGCCAGAGGATGGATTTGGAGGAGAAGGTGGCCAATTTAGGTGATGAATTGGCCCATAAAAACCTGATGATATTCGAGCTGAAGCGTACTGTGGAGGAAGAAAAGAAGAATTCAGAGCTTATTCGCAAGGAGAAGTTGATACTTGAGATAGATCTTGCCGTATTTGATCAAGTGGTAGAAAATCTAGAACATGAACTTCAAGTGATGGGAGAGGAGAAAAGTAGATTCATCTGGGCAGTTTTATTAGGTGTCATCCCTTTCCTAGCAGCTATGTGGTTGTGGTAGATGATTTAGATAGTATAGAATTATTATTTAGTAGATGGCTCTAACCACTGTATTTTGGTGTGGCTCTAACCACTATATTTTGGCGTACAATTTCCTAGTTGTGCTAAGTAATGCGCGCGATAATTTTAGCATGCATGAACATCTTATAAAAGTGAAGGGATCCCAAAAGTGAAAGCATGTACCAGCCTCTCGGATCAAATACATATCAATCTTCCCAATCAAGTTGGGATAGAATTCAAATCATGCATACGGATGTACAGGGACACATTGAGAAAGTGGAGAAGCTTTTTTTGAGACGGAGGTAGTAGTTCGAACAATTTTATCCCAATTTGAAATTGAAAAATACAAATTTATCATAATTTATCCCAATTTGCGGCGTCGAACACGGCCGCGCACCGATGGGCTAGAAGGGCCAGGACGACGGGTGGCTGAGGGGTGGTCATCTGCGCCATCCGCAAACTCGGACATGGAGGAGGGCTAGATCTGCGGCTTCGCAACCACTCTTGGCACCGCCGCCGTCTTGGTGTACTTCATCAGCGACGGATCCGAGGAGGGCTGGATCTGCGTCATCGCAGCGATGTTGTAGGCAATGGCTTCAATCGTCTTGGCATCGATGACCACTGTCGACACGGCCGCCGTCTTGGTGTCCTTCATCAGCAACAGATCTGAGGAGGGCAACGGAAGTAAGACATCGGCAGGCTCCGACATTGAAGGCTGGATCTGCGCCATCGCAGTGATGTTGTAGGCGATGGCTTCAATCGTCTTGGCATCGATGACCACTGTCAACACGGCCGCCGTCTTGGTGTCCTTCATCAGCAATAGATCTGAGGAGGGCAACGGAAGTGAGACATCGGCAGGCTCCGACATTGAAGACTGGATCTGCGCCGTCGCAGCGATGTTGTAGGCGATGGCTTCAATCGTCTTGGCATCGATGACCACTGTCGGCATGGCCGCCGTCTTGGTGTCCTTCATCAGCAACGGATCTGAGAAGGGCAACAGAAGTGAGACATCGGCAGGCTCTGACATTGAAGGCTGGATCTGCGCCATCACAGCGATGTTGTAGGCGATGGCTTCAATGATCTTGGCATCATTGACCACTGTCGGCACAGCCACCATCTTGGTGTTCTTCATCATCAACAGATCTGAGAAGAGAAACGAAAGTGAGACAAAGAGAGACATTTTAACTATTTCTGAGGGTTAGATCCTCACCGGCACTCTTAGATCCTCACCGGCACTCTTAGATCCACGCCGCCGCACGGTTAGATCCGCGCCGCCGCACGCACGCTGCAGTTCTGCGCAACCGCATGCACGGTTAGATCCGCGCCGCCGCACGCACGCTGCAGTTCTGCGCAACCGCATGCACGGTTAGATCCGCGCCGCCGCACGCACGGTTAGATCCGCGCTGCCGCACGCACGCTGCAGTTCCACGCCACCGCGATCGCTAGAGTAAGAGAGGAAATAGGAGAGAGGAAGATGCGACTGCCAGGGTTGGTAGGTATGTGCTCTGCTCTTCTCTTCGTATGCGTCCATCGAGGTTGAGAGAGATATACAGGCTGTCCGATCATAAATGATCCAACGGTGCAAGCGTACGTTGAGCTATCAACCAACCAAGATCCGTGTGACATACATCTCGACCAATCAGAGATTAGCCAGTGAGTACAAGTGAGGAAAACTGAGTAGAACTAAGAGGGGGAAAAGTGAGGAAATGTTTATCGGAAGGGCAAAACTGAGTAGGACTGAGTAAAACAAGTGGACCCGGAGGGGGAAAACTGAGTAAAACTAAGTAAAACAGGGGCACCTAAATAATAAAGAGAGTAAGGGAAATTAAAGCTTTTGACATAAAAATTGTTAGATTGTGTTATTTGAACAATATAGTACATTTTGGCTGACGTGATATTGTTTGCAATTCAAAGATACACAAGTGTGACAAATTTGGACTTATTTGGACAAAGTTTGTAAGCATAGTGGGTATTTGGGAGGTGTGTTGAGTAGAAAGTCCTGCATCTTCATAGCTAGTAGCTCATGGACTAGGAAGTGGTTTTGGGAAAAACTTCATATCTCTATATTTCCTTTTCCATTATTATTTCTCTAGGTTGTAGGTAACATAACAAGACTCCATGGGAAGGTTCCACCATGTTTTGAATTATTTTGAATTAAACTAAACCCAAAACTATATTTTTTGAGTTTAGTCACTAAAAATGATATATGTGGCTTAAGCGATAAACTTATTCGAGGTGCATGACCATAGAAAACTTGCAATAACACATACATTCAAATTAATTGTTCAAAATAAAATCTTTCTCTTGCTCCTGGTGTGACTCGCTGGGTCCACCACCTTACTCCGGGTAACCGTACCAGGATATTACCGGTGTCTACCTTCCTTTTGCCATCTTTCTTGTTCTTCTTCTTCTCTTCGGGTTGTGCCAAGACCGAGACAACCATATCATACGAAGCTTGTGCTCGTTCTTCTAATGTATTTTCTTCCCTTGCTTCTACAATCTTCTCTTGATCCATCGGTTTACCCAGCTCTTGATCAATTGCTTCACTCTGCTATCTATGCATTGCTTCAACGGCCTCTAGATCCATCTTTTCCCTCTGCTCTCGATCCATCGGTTCAAGCAGCTCTCGATTCATCTGTTCAATCTGCTCTCGATCCATCGGTTCAAGCAGCTCTCGATCCATCGGTTCAAGCAGCTCTCGATTCGTTGCTTCAATCTCCTCATGTTGAATTGCTGCTTCATTCTCCTCTGCATTTGCTGCTCCCGCCTGATCTTCCATTCCAAAAGCTGGGTCAACTGGATCTTTACAAAGCCTAGCAATGTGTCCAGGGGTTCCACAACGTTTGCACTTACGTCGTCGAATCGGTGCACCACCCTCTGCACTATCTCTGATCCTATTCTTCCTCGACCTACCTGCCGGTCTAGTCAAAACTGGAGAGTACAGTTTGAAGCCTGGATCGACTTTTATCCATTGGTCTATTCCCAACAAGGTAGGGACATTCATAGCATATAACACTCTGACACATACTGATCAACTTCACCTTCTGCACCCGCTATAACACTCATGAAAAATAATGCGTGTATGCAGGGTATCCCACGGATCTGCCATCGCCTACAATGACATGTCCTATCAACCAAACTCACTGGATACCTCCACTGCCTGTTTTTACTGTCAGTGTAGGTTACCTCAGCCTCCATTCCTTTTCTGATAGATTTCATCTTCAATTGTTTTGCCCTGGCATGCAAAGACTTAATCAAAGATGGGAGCATGAGATGGCCAACATATTTTGTGGCTGCAATTTTTTGACGCAGATCGATCTTTATCATGATCATCTGCCTAATCTTATCAAATATTTGCCACAGCATAAGCCCTTTCAATGACTTGACCTTTGCATTGAAACTCTCCGCAAGGTTACTTGTTACATAGTCTACCTTGCAAATTTCATTGAATTGGCTTCTTGACCACACCCTACCATGATGTTCATCCAAGTACTCCTTCACCCCAGGTTTTTGTTTATACAACACTTCCAAATGAAACAGATGCTTCCTAATGATGCATGTGTATGCAGCTGGCCATAGGTTGTCAGTATAAACTTTACCCTTGAATTTTTTTGTAAAATTCTGTACCAAGTGTCGCATACATTCCCTATGCTCCACTCTAGGGAATACTGCTTCTACTGCACTCTCCAAACCTTTGCAAGCGTCTGTGTGGATAGCAAGTCCTGGTGGATGACCTATAAGGTCATGCAAATTCTACAGAAACCAAGTCCAACTTTGCTCTGACTCAACCTCCAAAACTCCATAAGCAACAGGGAACATCCAATTGTGTCCATCAACTGCACTAGCAGCAACTAGCTGTCCTTTAAACCTGCTGATGTCTATGCACTTCTATTCTTGTAGACACTTGTTGGGCCTCCAAGTGCAGAGGTTTGTAGAACAGCAGCAAGTTTCCCTTAAGTGGATCACCCAAGGTTTATCGAACTCAGGGAGGTTAGAGGTCAAAGCTATCCCTCTCAAGCAACCCTGCAATTACGATACAGAAAGTCTATTGTGTCCCCAACACACCCAATACACTTGTCATATGTATAGGTGCACTAGTTCGGCGAAGAGATAGTGAAATACAAGTGGTATAGATGATTATAAGTAGCAAACGTGATGTGAAATAAATATCGCTGTGAGCAAACAAGTAACAAAATAGCAAGTAAACGGTGTGCAATGCTTGGAAACAAGGCCTAGGGATCATACTTTCACTAGTGGACACACTCCCAACAATATAACAAGATTGAACAAATAAACAACTTCTCTCCACTATGGTACTCTGAATTACTCTCCTATTGAATAACACTAATCACTGTGTAGTGGCTACAGAAGCACCCCTTAAAGTTCATCAAGTACTTGACAAACACCACTCATAGAGACATCCAAATCAGATCACAATTCAAGATAGATATCATTGCAACTTAGACCAAGTACTAACACGGTGCACACACTGTCAACATTACACCATGAAAGGAGGAATAGATCACTCAATAGTATCATAGTAATAATTACTCTCATAATCCACAAGAGATCACAATCATAGCCTAAACCAAGTACCACCATGATGCACGCACTGTCACCGTTACACCGTGGCAGGAGGAATAGATTACTTTAATAACATCACTAGAGTACACTATAATTTAAGCATCGGAGTAGCATAATATCTGAATAATAACATCTACTTGTTCAACATGATACAAAGCTCACGATCACATAAAGATCATATCATGGGAGAGAGAGGTGAACCACATAGCTACCGGTAGAGCCCTCAGCCCTGGGGATGAACTACTCCCTCCTCATCATAGGAGACAGCAAGGTTGATGGAGATGGCGGTGAGGTCGATGGAGACGGCGGAGACGGCGATGGAGACCGATGGAGATGGCTCCGGGGGCACTTCCCCATCCCGGCAGGGTGCCGGAACAGAGACTTCTGTCCCCCGAAATTCGTCGGTGGCGGCGGCAGAACTGCGGAACTCTTTCTGGAAAATTGCCGACTCCCTAAGGGTTTTCCGTCCCGAGGCTTTATATAGGCGAAGGGGCGATGTCAGAGGGCTGCCAGGGCCTCCTCACATAGGGGTGGCGCGGCCAGGGCCTAGGCCGCGCCAACCCTGTGTGAGGGAGGCCTATGGCCCCTCTCCTTCCTCTCTTCGGATGTCGGGATGCTCCCGGGAAAAATAAGACTTCTGGCTTTTGTTTCGTCCAATTCCGAGAATATTTCCTGTGTAGCTTTTCTGAAACACAAAAACAGCAGAAAACAGGGAACTGGCACTGTGGCGACTTGTTAATAGGTTAGTTCCGGAAAATGCATAAAAGTGCCACGAAGTGTAACGAAACATCGGGTAAATGGTGTAAAAACAAGCATGGAGCATCAAAAATTATAGATACGTTGGAGACGTATCAGCATCCCCAAGCTTAACTCCTGCTCGTCCTCGAGTAGGTAAGTGATAACAAAAGAAATAATTTTTGAGGTGACATGCACCTACACAATCTTGATCATATATGTAAGCTTTGTGAGCTGGGATCATAAGAACTTAAAACATGGGCATGAAAGATATAATCTTGACAATAAAAACTTAGCAACCATGTTGTAAACATGCAAATGAACACAAACAAAAGATCATGATAATGAAACAATGAAAGTCAAACGTGTGTTCAAATCATAAGGAAAAACATACAAATGGTTTTCAGCTTGTCCTTCAAAGAGAGCAAAACATAAATGCATAGGACACCTTCAAGTTTAAGAGGGCGACTAGATACAAATAATTTGAGAACAAGTGAAACCAACAATATGAATCAATCAATGAACTTTGGGACAATGCATATCACACTAAGAATGACAACTATGCTCTCTTAATGGTGCATAAAGAAAGAAGGTGGTGACTCAACATAAAAGTAAAAGAAAGGCCCTTCGCAGAGGGAAGCAGTGATTAAACATGTGCTAGAGCTTTTCATTTGTAAAACAGAGAGATAAAAATTGGGTTTTGAGAGGTGGTTGTCTTTTGTCAATGACTGGCAATGGGGTTCTTACTATCTTCCATACAAAAATGAAGTAAGTTTTTGAGAGAGAGATTGGCACTTTTGTGCTCTTTTTATAAAGCTTGGCACTCATCCCCACCTTTTTTTCTTTCTCAAACCATGGTTAACCGATTCCATCGGGTGCCCACCAACATTCACATTCCATGGAGGAGTGCCTTTTTTCTTTTTCTTTTTTTTTCCTTTTTGGAATAAGCAATATGGAAGATAGCAAATCCGACCACTACGTCCCCATGAGCTGAAAACAGTGTCACAAAACGAGAAGTGTTTTGAAGGTTTTTGAAAGGTAGCACATGAAAATTTACTTGGAATGGCTTAAAAATACCATGCATAGGAATTTATAGTGGACACAATGGCAAACTTGGTTTTTAGGAGTTGGATGCACGAGTAGAGCTCATACTCAGTACAAGGCGAGGGCTAGCAAAAGACTGGGAGCGACCAACTAAGAGAGCAATAATGGCCATAATCATGCAGAGCGACAAAGCGACATTAAAAGAAGCATAAGATGGCATCAAAAGTCAAAAACTAAATGATCATAGAGGCTATTGGCAACTTTGTAAGAGTCTAACATGTGTGAGCATGCGCCAAGTCAACCCAAATAAAGCATCAAGGAGAAAACAAAAATAATGCTTCCATATAATATAAACAACGCATGATTTTTTCAAAGGCTCATTAAGCAATCTCAGTTATTTGAGACAAGTCATGCTACAGCAAAACCACTAAGCATACTATCAAAAAGACATCAAGCACGACATGCAAAAGCCTAGGCCGCAGTCTACACAAGCTCCTTCTTGTACCACTTTTTTGCATAAAGCTTTTTCTCTTTTCCAACACCATTAAAACCTTTTTGAGGAAACTCTTTTGATAAAAGCCAACATAGACCAGAGGTCCAAATACACCTTGATGCAAAGATAAAACAAGATCTGAACAAAAATCAAGGCAAAAAATGTAAGCTAAACGCAGTAGCAGAAAAAGAGAACACTCGTTGAACGATACGAGTGGAAACTAGAGTGTTCTTGGCAAATAAAAAGCGAGTTCATCTCCTCCAAAAGAAACATGATGTGATCTAACCATTTATTGCAGCAAACAAAACAAACTAACTAAGAAAACTAAAATAACTGATGCTCCAAGAAAAACGCATAGTGCATGAAGCAATAAAAATATAGTGTTTTGAAAGGTGACCTGATTTTTGCCGATGAAGAAGGGGTGCCTCGGGGGCATCCCCAAGCTTTGACGCTTGTACTTCTTGGATATTTCTTGGGGTGATGCATGGGCATCCCCAAGCTTGAGCTTTTGTCCATTCTTCAACTCATCTCATCATTCTCCAATCCCTACACTTGAAAACTTCCTTCATACAAAACTAAACACAAATCTATTAGCAACATTAGTGTAGCATAACATAGAATCAACCCTTTTTGCTTCAGGTTTCAACCTAAAACCACCACATATATAGCAAATACTACTGTAGCAACTTTCCCACAAGTTCTATGATAAAAAAGAACTCAAAAAGAAAGCGATAAAGCGGCAAACACAAATATTGGCAAAAATCTGTCAAAACTGAACAGCTGAAAAGGTCAAATTTTTGAGGGGTTTTCTGTTGCTCAAATCCAAAATGTTCAACTAACAAAATTTTGGATATAACCTGGGGCATATGCACAAGAAATCGCAGGTCCAAAAGATATACAGAGAATTTATACGAATTTTTACGGTGCAGCACCGAAAACTGTTTCAGGACAGCAACATCCCCAAATCTTACCTCACTCAAATCAGAGGCTTCTCTTGGCACAAAAACGAAATAAAAAGGATAAGGAGCAGTTATTACAGTAGTAATAACTGCCAAGACTCAAATAAAAGAAAAATTACTGAAAATAAAACATTGGGTTATCTCCCAAGAGTGCTTTTCTTTAACGCCTTTGAGCTAGGCGTAGTAATTTGCAAAGATGCTCATGTGGGCGCCATATAAGAGCTTGAGGCAAAGGCGACATATAGGAACTTAAAGCAATAGAGAGCATCAAAAAGCAAATGTGAAAGACATTTATATCTGAACCACTTCCTATGAAAAATAGTCTTGTAAAGAGACAAGTCATAAAAGCGCAAGGCAAAAAGCATAGGAAGGCAAAACAAGTACAACAAGAATTGCAACATAAAGAGGGGAAACTTAATATTGTTGAGATCCATCAAACCATGTTTCTCTCTCTCATAATAACTTTCAGTAGCATCATGAATAGAACTAACAATATAACTATCACATAAAGCATCCCTATCATGAGCCACATGCATAAAAGGATTAATACTCACCACAGGAACAATAGTAGTAGGAGCAGATTTAACAGAATAATTATTCTCATCACCATAATCATCAAAAATAGGAGGCATATTGTAATCATAACTAGTTTTCTCCTCAATAGTAGGTGAACTGAAAATATTATACTCATCATCATAGACTAGAGAACTACTATGTCGCAAAGCATACTCATCAAACATATCATCATAAGAAGGAACATCACATATGGGAGATAAAATATCATCAGAGCAAACTTTCTCCACTAAAGCTGGGGAACTAAAAATATCATGCTTAACAAAACCAGCTTCCCCAAGCTTAGACTTTTCTATAGCATTAGCAACAACGGTGTTCAAAGCATTCATGCTAACAACACTATTAGCATGCAAATTAAGCTCCAAAGGTTTTTCAATTTTCTCTTCAAACACTTCATATCTAAACTCAGGAAAAAGACTACAGAACTCTTTATTTTCCATTAAGCCTAACTAGTGAAAATAAAAACAAGAAACAAAAAGATGTAATTGCAGAATCTAAAGGAAATAACTCCGAGCACTCACACAGGAGGATGCGAGTACCTTTTACCTTACCTCCCCAGCAACGGCGCCAGAAAAGAGCTTGATGTCTACGCACTTCTATTCTTGTAGACACTTGTTGGGCCTCCAAGTGCAGAGGTTTGTAGAACAGCAGCAAGTTTCCCTTAAGTGGATCACCCAAGGTTTATCAAACTCAGGGAGGTTAGAGGTCAAAGCTATCCCTCTCAAGCAACCCTGCAATTACGATACAGAAAGTCTATTGTGTCCCCAACACACCCAATACACTTGTCATATGTATAGGTGCACTAGTTCGGCGAAGAGATAGTGAAATACAAGTGGTATAGATGATTATAAGTAGCAAACGTGATGTGAAATAAATATCGCTGTGAGCAAACAAGTAACAAAATAGCAAGTAAACGGTGTGCAATGCTTGGAAACAAGGCCTAGGGATCATACTTTCACTAGTGGACACACTCCCAACAATATAACAAGATTGAACAAATAAACAACTTCTCTCCACTATGGTACTCTGAATTACTCTCCTATTGAATAACACTAATCACTGTGTAGTGGCTACAGAAGCACCCCTTAAAGTTCATCAAGTACTTGACAAACACCACTCATAGAGACATCCAAATCAGATCACAATTCAAGATAGATATCATTGCAACTTAGACCAAGTACTAACACGGTGCACACACTGTCAACATTACACCATGAAAGGAGGAATAGATCACTCAATACTATCATAGTAATAATTACTCTCATAATCCACAAGAGATCACAATCATAGCCTAAACCAAGTACCACCATGATGCACGCACTGTCACCGTTACACCATGGCAGGAGGAATAGATTACTTTAATAACATCACTAGAGTACACTATAATTTAAGCATAGGAGTAGTATAATATCTGAATAATAACATCTACTTGTTCAACATGATACAAAGCCCACGATCACATAAAGATCATATCATGGGAGAGAGAGGTGAACCACATAGCTACCGGTAGAGCCCTCAGCCCCGGGGATGAACTACTCCCTCCTCATCATAGGAGACAGCAAGGTTGATGGAGATGGCGGTGAGGTCGATGGAGACGGCGGAGACGGCGATGGAGACCGATGGATATGGCTCTGGGGGCACTTCCCCGTCCCGGCAGGGTGCCGGAACAGAGACTTCTGTCCCCCGAAATTCGTCGGTGGCGGCGGCGGAACTGCGGAACTCTTTCTGGAAAATTGCCGACTCCCTTAGGGTTTTCCGTCCCGAGGCTTTATATAGGCGAAGGGGCGATGTCAGAGGGCTGCCAGGGCCTCCTCACATAGGGGTGGCGCGGCCAGGGCCTGGGCCGCGCCAGCCCTGTGTGAGGGAGGCCTATGGCCCCTCTCCTTCCTCTCTTCGGATGTCTGGATGCTCCCGGGAAAAATAAGACTTCTGGTTTTGTTTCGTCCAATTCCGAGAATATTTTCTGTGTAGCTTTTCTGAAACACAAAAACAGCGGAAAACAGGGAACTGGCACTGTGGCGACTTGTTAATAGGTTAGTTCCGGAAAATGCATAAAAGTGCCACGAAGTGTAACGAAACATTGGGTAAATGGTGTAAAAACAAGCATGGAGCATCAAAAATTATAGATACGTTGGAGACGTATCACCTGCCATGAAGAGCTGTTGCATCCACGGCCAAATAAGCACTACTAGGAAAACCCTTATCCATGGGGCCATTATCTATGGAGCACTACATTTCGGTGCTCCACAGATAAGTATCCGTGGCGCACCACATATAGATGCTCCACAGATATCATCTTACCCGTGGCGCACCGTGGAAGGGATGCGCCACTGATAAGTGGGCCCCACCGAGCACCAGGGCCTGGGGTGTCAGGCCCCCATATCTGTGGTGCATGTATTTGGGGTGCGCCACACATAGTGTGGATAACCGTGGTGCACCACATATACATGCGCCACGGATATGGGTGGGCCCACCCTTTGGAAAAGGTGGCAGACATATCCGTGGTGCATGTATATGTGGTGCGCCACGGTTATATGTATCTGTGGAGCACCATTTTGAGGTGCGCCACGGATATGTCGCACCTACCACCATAAAGGTGCCATATCCCCCTACCTCCCACTCCAAGCCCTCACTCCAATAGATCTAGCTCTAGCTCTAGTTTCTCTTCTCTCCACCCCCATTTTCTTCAACTATTTCTTCATTTTAGGTAGCTAGCCAAAACTTGTATTTGGATAGTATGTAAGGGTTGACTTCCTCCTCCTCCCCTCCCACATATATCTAGCTCTATTCCTCTCACTAGCTAGCACATATCTTTGTCTCCCTCAATAGTTTGGCTCTCCGCTCACGGATTCATCGGTAACTTGTCTAATAGGTGAGTATATGGTTGGATGAAAACATGTATGCTTGTTTCCTTGTGGCGGCCGACGCACGGCACGTATGGCGGTGTGTTATGTGAGATATATATGACATATGTGTTTTGTATCTGATCGAGAGGGGCATGGATGCTTGTGTATGGTTTGTGCAGGTACCGGCGCGTGGTGCATGGATGTTTGCCGAAATGTTGATTAATTTCTGTTTCGGCAAACTTTTGCACTACCCATATGTCCTATTTATAGGGAAGGTCATGCCGAATTTTTCCGGCGATATGACCATAATTTATTCTAAAATATTCTCATTTGCTCCATACCGTGCAGGCAACGATGGTGCGCCACATGAGCGAAGGTATGGTGGCTAGATACAAGGAACGCGCGATGGCCGTCATGATTCGGAACAACATGTCTGAGATAAGATGTCCTTGTCATAGATGCAACCTCAGGGCCCTAATCAAGCCTGATTCCGGTACATTGGAGAAGCACTTGCTCATGAGTGGTTTCATGAAAGGCTACATTGACGAGGACGTCAACAACGGGCCCCCGCCGGCAGGAAATGGTGACGTGGGAGGCCGACGAGAAGGCGAAGAGTCACCCAGACATGATGAAAGAGATGCGGGACATGATGATGACACCGGATCCGATGGTGGTGGAGAAGACACAGACACGGAGACACCACTAACTTTAGCCTTGCGGGACCCTCATGTTCAAGAATTGCTCCTCACAGAGACAAGCAACGCCAAAGCTGTTGCCCGTGAGAAAGACAAGCTGGAGCAAATGGAGAAAGACGGGAAAACTCCGTTGTATCCTGGGTGCCGGCCCGGGGATACACGCCTGAACGTAACCCTCAAAGCTTTGGAGATGATGGTGCAACACAAATGGACCGACATTAGCTTCGACGATAACCTGGCATACTGGCACGAGAAGCTTCCCGAGGGGAACACATTGCCAAGGAGTACCGAGGAGGCCACGAAAGTCGTGTGCCCTCTCGATCTACCGCACGTGAAGTACGACGCATGCATCAATGATTGCGCACTTTATCGGGACGAGTACAAGGAACTAACCACATGCCCGGTGTGCGGCCAATCACGATACAAGAGAGGGAATAGGAAAGTTCCTTGAAAAGTGGTATGGTACTTTCCTATCACCCCCCGTCTGAAGCGATATTTCGTAGACCCTAAGGAAGCGAAGCTCATGCAATGGCACGCGGAAAGGGAGAAGCCCGGAGATGATCCGGAGAAGGGCATGATCCTGACACACCCTGCGGACGCTAGCCAGTGGCTCGCGTTGGACATGGAAGACGGTTTCGGGGATGATGCCAGGAACGTTAGGCTGGGTATGAGCACAGATGGACTCAATCCCTTCGGCAACCAGAGTAGCACGCATAGCACCTGTCCCGTCTTTGTATGGCCGTACAACCTTCCCCCCTGGCTGTGCACCAAGCAGAGGTATGTACACATGAGTATTCTTATTCAGGGGCCGAAACAACCGGGTATCGACATGCACCTGTATCTCGAGCTATTGAAAGAGGAGTTAGCCATGTTGTGGGAGACGCCGGCACGTACGTGGGACACCTACAAAGGAGAGTATTTTGGTCTGAGAGCCGCATTGCTCACGACGGTGCAGGACTATCCTGGATACGCATATGTCTCTTGCCAGGTGGCCCACGGACACAATGCATGTGTCAGGTGCATGGATAAAACGTCGCATGTCTAGCTACCGAAGGACCCCGGTTCTTCGAAAACCGTGTTCCCTAGCATTCGAAAGTGGCTTCCCGCCGATCATCCTTGGAGAAAACGCGGAGATCTGTTCAATGGTAGTGAGGAGCTTGAAACATCCCCACCTATTTATAATGGAGAGGATATCAATGATGCGCTAGAAGAATGGGAAGCGTGCCCCGCGCCGGGAAAGAAGCGTCTGAGGGTAAAGCCGCTGCGAGGTGTATGGAAAGCAAGGTCCGCTTTCTGGGACCTGCCGTACTGGAAATACCTCCACATGCCTCATAGCCTTGATCTCATGCACATCACGAAGAACGTGTGCGAGAGTCTAGTTGCCACTATCATCAACATGCCGGAGAAAACCAAAGATGGGCCAAAGGCAAGAAACGACCTAATCAAGCTGGGCATCAGGAAAGAACTTCATGGAGGACGCCCCGATGACGCTGATGATGATGAGACGCAGGCGGATACTCAAGGTCATATGCGCAAAAAGGCTAAGAGAAACGACTACTACTGCCCACCTTCCTACTTCACTCTTAGTGAGCCGGAGCTCCACCAGTTCTTCAGCGTCCTCCTAGGAGTCAAGCTTCCTACCGGTTACGGAGGGTAGATATCACGATACCTGGACGAAACGAAGAAGAGGTTCTCCGGGATGAAATCTCACGACTGCCACGTGCTGATGACGCAGATACTTCCAGTAGCGCTCCGAGGGATCATGGACGAGGACGTACGTGAGACGCTGTTTGGCCTCTGCAACATTTTCGATGTCCTCTCTAGGAAGTCGATCGGCATGAAGCAGCTCAAAAGGCTACAAGGTGAGATCGTCATGATACTATGCAAGCTCGAGATTTACTCCCCCCCCCCGCATTCCACAACATCATGGTGCATCTGCTCGTCCACGTGGTGGATGATGTCATCCACCTCGGGCTGCCATTCCTCCACAACATGATGTCGTTCGAAAGGCTGAACGGCGTTCTCAAAGGCTACGTTCGCAATAGGGCGCATCCAGATGGAAGCATAGCCAAGGGCTTCCTGTCCTACAAGTGCATATCGTTCTGCCAGAATTATCTACAAAAGGAGGACGAGGACGTCCCTATTGGTCTGCCTATCAGGAGGCACCTCGGCAGGATCCATGGGTTTGGTCACCGCGATGGCTTCGTCCCCATGCACGTCGTCTTCCAAGCCCGACAACCAGACTTTGACAGGGCACACCGAGTCGCGCTACAACACCTTGAATTGGTCGCACCTTGGGTGTTAGAGCACAAAAGCTTCATTGAGAAGAAGTTTAGTGACACGGGCAGACGGAGGACGAAGGGAGACGTAACTAGAGAGCACAACTCCAGCTTTACGCGTTGGTTCAAGTAAAAGCTACTTCAGCTTCATCATGGTAACATGCCTTCCACGGAAGAGGAAAAACTCTTATTCGTCTTGTCACAGGGCCCCGCGATGAACGTGAGGACCTATCAGGCGTACGACATCAATGGTTACACATTCTACACCGAGAAAAAGGACCATAGCAGCGAACACCAGAACTCGAGGGTCATGATGCTGTCCTACACGGACGAGGAATCCACCGTCAATGAAAGGTTCTTCGGGAGGATCGAGGAGATCTGGGAACTCAACTACTGTGGAGAGAAGATGCCAATGTTTCGGGTCAGATGGGCCAAGAACGTCGAAAAAGAAGGTCGGTACTTCACCACCATGGTCATACCCGAAGCCAAATCCAGCGCGAACGTCCAGGCAAAAAATGAGCCATGGGTACTGGCGAGCCAGGTTGATCAATGCTTCTTCATTACCGACCCGGTAAGGCCTAGCCGCGTTGTCGTTAGGAGGGGAAAAAGGAGCATCATCGGAATGGAGGGAGCGGCCACCGAGCAAGACTTTGACAAGTACGGTGATCCCAAGATAGAAGAGGAATTCGACAAGTACTTCGACAGGCCTAGTGATGCCGCTGGAAGAAGGAAGACCACCCTACCCGCTAAAGGATGCCCGTACACGAGAAGAAATCCCCATGTTTCTGGGCTCAATTATTCAACCGCAACGAAGAAGGGCAAGAATATCGTGATGAGTCGACGATGGTAGCTCGTTCAGAATCGACATCGGACAACATGTGTCATTTTTGGAGGAACAATCATATAAATGATTTTTGGTTTTTTGTAACAATGTTCATATATATGATATACGATTCTTATGGTTTTTTGTAACAATGATATATAGATGTCGGACTGGTACTATTTAAAAATTATTATTTTTAGAATAAGCAAATGTTATTTATTGCAATATAGTAATTTTAAACTTTCTGAAATACAGTTTTTATAAAAAGAAAAAAAGATGGGAGGTCCAGGGTTCGAACCTGGCACCTCCCCAAACAGCCAGCGCGCGGACACAACCACTAGGCTAGGTGAAGGTTATTGTCTAGACTGCACTTCGGTGTATTTTGAACTATACGAAGACATGCGTGGCGCACCCCTATATGGTGCGCCACACATAAGTTATCCGTAGCGCACCTCTGAGGGGTGCGCCATGCATAGTCATGACTTAGCCGTAAAACGGCTGCCCCGGCCCCCTTCTCTCCCACCCTTCTTCCCCGCGCACGAGCCCTTCTTCCCCGAGCGAACCCTAGCTAGCCCGCGAGCCCGCCGCCGCCCCTCTTCTCCCCGGAGCCACCGACCCGTGCTCTTCTTCCCCAAGGACACCGCCCGTGAGCCCGCCGCTGCCCCTCTTCTCCCTAGAGCCGCCGCCCCTCTTCTTCTAGGAGGTTGCAGAGAAGGTCCCGCCGCGCGGATCTTCGACGACGACGGCCGACGATGGTCGCGCGTTCCCCGCCCTTGCCGTCTTCTTCCCGGAGGTCCTCGCCGTCTTCTTCCCAGAGGTCCTCGCCGTCTTCTTCCTCGATTGCGACCACCTCCAGCCCCTCCTTCACCACAGGTCTCTCCTTTGTAATGAAGTATTTACTCTTGTTAATTCATATGCATCTCAAATACATGCCGTGAAATCATGCATGCTTGACTTGGCCTACAATTTGTCTAGGCATAATTTATTTGCCTAAAATCTGATGATTCTATCACAGAGTATTATTTGTGGTAGCTGTATTGGCCCAACATCTGATGAACTAATATGCACTGAAGTTGCATAATTATCTGTTACCTAATACAGTTAAAGAATTAACTGAACCTTGCTAAAAATATGAACTGAATGTATATTCAGTGATGATTCAATTAGGATTTTCCTAGATATAGTCTCTAGACCAGAGACTACTGTTAGTGGCTGTGACTTGTGTTGGTGCCTTTATTGGGATGATCTAATCATCCCTGGCAGGTGTGGTTTACTGTGGTACTATTCCTGGTGAAGTACTGACAGTTTAGTTAACTAAAGTAATCTCTTTTTATAAGCTTGCATGGTGAGCTTGTGGATGCTTAACAAGAACAGATACATGTATGCTTGATCTCCCTCACCTACTTGAGGGAACTGCATAATTGAAATATTTTTCAGTATCATGAACTGAACATTTATGTTCAGTGATGATTTTCTCTTAGTCATGTTGCTTGATCAATTATCTCTATTAATGGGATGTGGCTATGCTTGTGAATAATTTTTGGTGATGCTTCCAGATCATGTGTATACATGAACTATACTTGGCTTGAGTTGGTGAGTTGCCACCGGTTATGACCCTATTCTATATATTTCCTTTGGCTGGCTAATTCACATATGAGAACAGATACTTGGCTTGACTTGCCCATGCCAATGATGCAAAAGTCTGAGGCTTACTTTTTAACAAGAACAGATATTACTTGTGGCCTATTTTTCTAAGACCCTGTGATGAATTTTGCATAGCACTTCTATGCACTTCTGAGGCTTTACACTCCTCTGTCTTCCTAGGTGTAATCCTAGTAGAAGTGGAGTGAGGTGTTGGGGTTTTACCGGATGTTTTTCTTGGGTATGCAATGATGTTTGAATATAGCAATGATTTGGAACTTCTGGGTTGGCTTGCAATACCATACCTCTGTTCTAAGCTGGCTGCTAGCAGTGGCTGGCTGTGTGGTGTTGCAGATGTGCTTAGTTGGCCTGACCAGCTCCACCTGGAGCTTGCCCTGCTCCTTCCAGGTGCCTGGCCTACTCCTCTTGGATGCTTGCCCTGCACCTCCTGGATGCTTGGCCTGCTTCTTATGGCTGGCCTCCACCTCCTCGCTGCTTGACCTAATTCTAGGTTTTTTCTATGTGACCATGAATAATTTTTGGTGATGCTTCCAGATCATGTGTATACATGAACTAATTGTCTTGAGTTGGTGAGTTGCCACCGGTTATGACCCTATTCTATATATTTCCTTTGGCTGGCTTATTCACATATGAGAACAGATACTTGGCTTGACTTGCCCGTGCCAATGATGCAAAAGTCTGAGGCTTACTTTTTAACAAGAACAGATATTACTTGTGGCCTATTTTTCTAAGACCCTGTGATGAATTTTGCATAGCACTTCTATGCACTTCTGAGGCTTTACACTCCTCTGTCTTCCTAGGTGTAATCCTAGTAGAAGTGGAGTGAGGTGTTGGGGTTTTACCGGATGTTTTTCTTGGGTATGCAATGATGTTTGAATATAGCAATGATTTGGAACTTCTGGGTTGGCTTGCAATACCATACCTCTGTTCTAAGCTGGCTGCTAGCAGTGGCTGGCTATGTGGTGTTGCAGATGTGCTTAGTTGGCCTGACCAGCTCCACCTGGAGCTTGCCCTGCTCCTTCCAGGTGCCTGGCCTGCTCCTCCTGGATGCTTGCCCTACACCTCCTGGATGCTTGGCCTGCTTCTTATGGCTGGCCTCCACCTCCTCGCTGCTTGACCTAATTCTAGGTTTTTTCTATGTGACCATGAATAATTTTTGGTGATGCTTCCAGATCATGTGTATACATGAACTAAACTTGGCTTGAGTTGGTGAGTTGCCACCGGTTATGACCCTATTCTATATATTTCCTTTGGCTGGCTGATTCACATATGAGAACAGATACTTGGCTTGACTTGCCCATGCCAATGATGCAAAAGTCTGAGGCTTACTTTTTAACAAGAACGGATATTACTTGTGGCCTATTTTTCTAAGACCCTGTGATGAATTTTGCATAGCACTTCTATGCACTTCTGAGGCTTTACACTCCTCTATCTTCCTAGGTGTAATCCAGAGCTATTACTGTTATTATTGTTATTATTGTTATTACTGCTTACTATTGTTATTACTGCTTATTACTGTTATTACTGCTTACTGTGAACTCCAGAGCTACTTACTGTGAACTGTCGACATGTTGTTGACATGTTGTCGACATGATGAATCTGTGATGATGTTGTCGACAACTATGTGTTGGAAAGGCACATTTTGTGCTTTTTTGTGTGAATTGTTTACAGGTTTTTGAAAATGAGTGCCTATTACTCCCGAAATGTTGATTGATTTCTGTTTCGGTGAGAAATAGGCACTCCTAGGTAGCCATTTATAGGGGAGGTGCTGTCAAATTTTCCGATCAATTTTTTGTTGTACTAAACATTTTTCTCCTTTTGTTTAGTGCAAACATGTCGACCGGACACGTCAACGACGGCGCTGGCCCTTCTAACCAAATGAGTGTCGAAGAACAAGCCCGGGCGGCCAACTTGCCGGTTTGGATGCAATCCCAGAGGGCGGCTGAGGAGAAGGAAATAGACGTCATGGACGGAGATGGAGGTGGAGATGATCAGGGTGGAGATGAAGACTCTGAGGGTGGAGACGGAGACTCCAAGGGTGGAGAAGGAGACGGAGACTCCGATGACACCACCGATGCTGGCGGCGAGCTCACCGATGGCGCCGAGGATGACACCACCGATGGTGGATCTGCCTCGGCTGCTAAGAAGAAGAAGGCCATCGGGAAGGATCGGAACCCGCCGACGCTTGGCACAAAACGCAAGGATTTCACCCAAGTGAATGAAAACGGCGTACCCGTGGAGCCTAAAGCCCTTGCCGCAAGATACGGGACGCAGATCGGTTGCATCGTCCAGGAGACCGTGACGATCAACACAAGGAACCTCCGAGATCCTGGCAATGCGCATCTTGTGCAGCTCCTACTACAGAAGTTCACGAGCGATACGATTTCCCGGAGGAGTACAAGAACCTAAACCTCAAAGACAACAAGGTGAACCAGCAGGCCCTTACGAAGATGAGCACGGCCTTGGCTAGCTGGAGAACCCGGGTGAAGAAGCGGATTGACAAGAATGAAAGCTGGGAAGAGATCAAGAAGCATGAGCCACTTCTAGATCACGATGACTATCTTCTTTTCAAGGAGGAGTTGGAGACCGATACCTTCAAAGCTCTGTCGGCGTTGGGGAAGAAGATGTATGAACAGAACTTAGGTCACCACCGTCTTGGGAGTGGCGGTTACAGAGGAATCCAGGAAGTGTGGGACAAGAAGGACACCGAGCTTATTCATCTTGGCAAGCCCAACATGTTTGACAAATTCATGGACCCACTGGTCTAGAACTTTGTGCGGGCCCGCTACTACCTGTGCCCCAAGACAAAGGAATTCAAAACCTTAGCGAAGGCTGTGCAAGAGTTTGAGAAACTCGTGGTAAGCAACTTACCGCGGATCTCAAGTCAATTTACAATCAATAATGAACCGATGATTCTAATTGGGTTCATGAATCCTTTTGCAGGAAGCTGAAATAGCCGCCGAGGCAGCTTGCTCCACCCAAGGGCAATCGGAGCCTTGGGACACTCCTTTCAATAGGGCGATGAATATTATGAAGAAGAGGCCCAAGCACAAGAAGATGACATCCGCTGGGCGTGTTTCTAGCTTTGGGCTGACCACAAAAGTCGGCATCCACTTCAAAGAGGAATCAAAGGCTAGAAAGGAGAGAAGAAGCAAGGTGGAGGAGGCGCAGATGGAGGAGAAGTTCGAAGCAAGGTTGCGCCAGGTCATTCCTCCTCAACTGTGGGAGGGTCTAGCGGCGTGGAATGCCGCTGGTGGAGTTGGGCCGATACCGGTGCCCAGCGTGTCCGGCAGTGATACGTCTCCAACGTATCTATAATTTTTGATGCTTCATGCTTGTTTTTACACCATTTGCCTAATGTTTCGTTACACTTCGTGGCACTTTTATGCATTTTCTAGAACTAACCTATTAACAAGTCGCCACAGTGCCAGTTCCCTATTTTCTGCTATTTTTGTGTTTCAGAAAAGCTACACAGGAAATATTCTTGGAATTGGACGAAACAAGTTCCTGAAGTCTTTTTTTCCCGGAAGCTTCCAGAGATCCGAAGAGGAGTTGGAGGGGGGCCACGAGGGCCCCACACACCAGGGCGGCGCGGCCCAGGCCCTGGTCGTGCCCCCTATGTGTGAGGGTGCCTCAGGCCACCTCTGACGATGCCCCTTCGCCTATAAAGACCCCCCGACGGAAAAAACCTAAGTACCCGATCAATTTTCCAGAAACACATCGCGATCCACCGCCGTCATCGACCCGAGATCGGGAGGGTCCAGAAGCTCTTCCCGGCACCCTGCCAGAGAGGGGAATCGCCACCGGAGGTCTTCTTCATCGCCATGCTTGCCTCCGGAGCGATGAGTGAGTAGTCTACCTTGGACTATGGGTCCATAGCAGTAGCTAGATGGTTGTCTCCTCCACCACGTGCTTCATGTTTAGATCTCATGAGCTGCCCTACATAATTGAGATCACCGTTATGTAATTCTACATATTTGGTTTGTTGGGATCTGATGAATATTGGTGTTATGATTGAGTTGCTATACTGAAATATATCTTATGTTATCTCTATGTTATTTATGATCTTGCATGCGCTCCGTTGTTAGTAGCTATCTTGGCCGAGTAGTTGCTAGTAACTCCAAGAGGGGGTATTTATGCTCGATAGTGGGTTCATGCCTCTATTTAATCTGGGGGAGTGACAGAAACCTCTAAGGTTGTAGATGTGCTGTTGCTAATAGGGAGAAAACAACATTCATATGCTCGAGGGCATATGCTTTGTTTACATTACACACTTTGCTTAATGCAATTATCTGTTGTTCGTAACTTAATACTCATGGGGTGTTCGGATGATATCCCCGAGAGTGGATTATTAGTCATAGATGCAGTTTGATAGCGGTCTATGTATTTTGTTGTAATGCCCAGAGTAAATCGCATAGTGATCTTCTTGACATATCACGTTTATCTTTATTCTATCAATTGCCCAACTGTAATTTGTTTACCCAGCATGTGTTATTTATCTTATGGAGAGACAGCACTAGTGAACTGTGGACCCCGGTCCTATATCCATCATATTGCTATCACCTATTTACTTTACTTGCACTATTTACTTTACTCTCATACTATTATCACTTTCCACTCGATACGCTCATACCCTTTGTTTCAAGCAAACCAGTGAGATTGACAACCTCATCGCAAGTTGGGAACAAAGTATTTGGTTGTGTTGTGTGCAGGTTCCACGTTGCTGCTCGCAAAGCAAAGCTTGGACGAGGCGCCATATATAAATTGTCTGAAGCTGTCGCTAAGCCAGTCCGCATCACCTTCAGTCATATTGTCTGCTCTTCTCCTGATCGACATAACTTGGTTCTTAACTGAGGGAAAACTTGCTGCTATATTCATCAAAACCTTCTCTTGGGGTTTTCCAACTGGCCGGTCATTTAATTTCTGAAAGGATCGGTACGGGCGATGACAAGGGTATAGTCAATAGAACCCGTATGTTGAGTACCCCTGAGGCCCGTTAAGCTAGGCCCAATTGTAATGATAGTCGAATACGAGTCTTTACCGTATGTCGATATTATAATCTGTATCGGACCCTACCCGATCCTCGAGACCTGGCCACCTATATATAGGGGCCAGGAGGGGACGGTGTAGGCCAGATTGAAAGCAAGCCAGGTTGAACACCTAAGTTTGCTTTCGACATACACTTATTTCGACTAATTCTACCTTCGAGTTCATCCGACGCCCTATCTCCCCGATCCTAAGTCCTTCATCTAGGACATTTGTCGAGTTAACCCTCGTCAATTGGCGCCGACCGTGGGGACTTGGGCGTTGGAATCATGAAATCAATGGCTTTTTCGCTTTTAGCCAACAGAAGTACAGAAGTCGACGAAAATCAAGAGATGGAGTTGACAATCGGAAGTTTAAGCATCCTCATCGGGCCATCAGGTTCATCTCACCTTTCAGATCCGACGAAACAAGATCCGTCGGCGGGTGAGCCCAAAACAATAGCAATGATGGAATATTCTGAAGGCTCTTCCAACGAGGTAAACTCGCCGGTCAGCCTAGAAGAAGTGCAAAAAGGAAAGATCACAGAAGACAACAAAGGAAAGGAAACTTTCGACACAGGAGTCCAACTCGCCGATCTCATGATCTGCCTCGACAATATTTCAGAAAAGTCAACATATACATGGAAGACAGGATTAGAGCTTTCTGAGGATAGTAACTCGATTCTCTCAAGTTTCAAGGGTAACATCGGCAAACAATGCCAGGTGCTCGCCATTGTAGGAGATAACTCAGAAGAGTTCGACGAAAACGACAATCCAGTGCTAAACCCAGCAAATATCGACAGCGGAGCAAATCACCTAGCAGAAGGGCAAACACCAGAATCCCTCACAACCAGGGAAAAAAATCGACTATCAGTCGACGAATGGAGGATAATAAGAGAAGCCGTAGAACACGGCACGCCAATACCGTCAAATTCCAGCAAAGACTTGCTTTTGGGGTATCATTACGCCCTAAGGCAGCAGGCCAAGCAATTAGCAAAGGAGAAAATAGAGATACAAAGAAGAAAAGATTCAGCCATTGCAGCTAGCGAAGCTGCTCGAAAAGCACGAAGCGACGCATCATATAGTAACGCAAGGAAAAATCGTCGACATGGCTCAAGGTACGATAACCTCGAGTACTCCGACAGGCAAAGCATCTCCAAAAACCTCGACTCGTCCTTCTTGTCAGTCGACGAGCAGGGGAATATCCTACCAAAAACCCCTGAAGCAGCATTAGTAGCAGCGCAAGCATATTTGCTTACAACCCGACCAAGTCCAGGAGATCCTAGGGAACATATACATAGAGCAGCATTGAACGGACTCAACATGGTGGGCCACAAGCTATCAGCAAACGGGGAAGAAGCATATCACCACAAGGAAGTGCACAAAGCAAGGTCACCTCGCCGTCACAACAGTCCTCGGCACAGAAGCAGCAAGCATCGATCTCGATCGCCATCACCAAAACAGCACGGTGGAACTCAAAGATCGCGATCACCAAACGAAAAACGCGATTATGAAGAAGACGAAAAAGAGATGGGGGCATCGTTCTTTACCCGAAGGGTTCGCACTACTCCAGTTCCCAAGGGATTCAAGTTACCTCATGATCAGCAAAAGTACGACGGGTCGCAAGAACCACAATCATGGCTATCAGATTATCTACAAGCAGTGCAAATACTAGGAGGAACCAAAGAAACAGCAATGCAAAGTTTGCAACTACACCTCACCGGAGCAGCAAGGTCATGGTTGAGCAAACTAGAGAAAGAAACTATTGGAAGCCGGGAAGACCTCACAAAGCAATTCACAGGCAACTTTAGGTCGACATACAAGTGGCCAGCATCAATAGAAGAAGTCAAAGCGTGCATGCAACAACGCGCCGAAACACTGCGGGCATACATCCAAAGATGGAGCCTTATCAAAAATTTGGCAGTCGAAGTCTCAGACGAAAGAGCAATAGATGCATTCATCATTGGATTAAGGCGAAGAGACCTAGTCGAAGAGATGGGTAGAATCAAGGCAAAAACAGTGTCAGACCTCATGGATGTAGCAAATAGATTTGCAGATGGAGAAGACGCATGCAACAACAAACGGACGCGATCCCTAGAAGACGATAGAAGAAATAGATATGGAAGTCAAAGGAGACGGTCCAGAAATTATGACAACTATGGCCCTCATAGCCAAGTTGCCGCAGGATACAAAGACAATAGCTACCAAGGAAGCGATCGAAGAAGTTCAGGATATCGAAGCTACGGAAAAGAGGACTATAAAAAATTCCCCGTAAGAGAATCCAGAGAATACAACCCCTCGCTAGAAGATATGCTCAACGGACCTTGTCATATACACTCAGCGTTCGTCGATGGGAAGCGAGTATCAAGGCACGCAATGAAAGATTGCACAACATTCTTAAAACTTCAAGAGGCAGCACTAAACAAGCAAATTGAAGCAAGGCGACAAGGATTCGAAGGAAGCAACAATCCTCCGACAAATCAGCAAGGAAACAATGGAGCTCTTCAAGGACAAGACCAGCAATATAAGGGACACGATGACGACGACGGGTATGTTCCATCCAAAGGAAATATCACAGCAATGATACAACCCGTGCCCAAGTCGAACAAACAAGAAAAGAGTATAACTCGACAAGTCAACCTAGCAGTCATCTCACCTCCAGCCACAATGGAGTATCTGCACTGGTCAGAACAACCAATCGAGTTCAACAGAGAAGACCACCCTATAACAGTACCTCGGCCGGGAAACGCGCCTTTGGTACTCAAAGCTCAAATTGGCGCGTATGATGTCGACAGAATATTCATGGACGCAGGGAGTGGAATTAACCTGATATACGCAAAAACACTCCGAGCAATGCATATATCACTAGAGTTCCTGAAGCCAACAGATTGTTCCTTTCATGGAATCGTGCCAAGAAGCGCCAATTACCCACTAGGTCAAATAGCACTCAACGTTTGCTTCGGCAACCGACAAAACTACAGAAGAGAAAAGCTAGATTTTGAAGTCATGGACTGGCCATCTCAATATCACGCGATCCTCGGACGACCCGCGTTTTCGCGATTCATGGCAGTATCTCACTATACATATTTGGTACTTAAAATGCCAGGACCAAGAGGAATAATTACAGTGAAAGGAAGTTTTGAAGTTTTAGATCTCTGCGACAAGGAGTTCCACAAGATGGCGCAAAACTTTGGCATGATAGCCAGCTGCGCAGAGAAGGCGAAAAGCACGACTACAGAGGGCGTCAAACCACTCGAAGGACACGCTGCGGAGCCAGAGATGAAGAAACCGCGAGTAGGAGCATCAGGAGAGGACAAAAGTACAGGAGAAGAGGAGAAAGCTATGACAGCATAAGCGTCAAAGCACAATAGAGTAGAAGAATAAGGCTGTAAAAGCCACGAGTTATACCAGGGGCAATGCCCTCTAGATCCAGAACACAGGCCATAGGCCGGATCTCTTGGGTCACCCCATGTATCTTACATTATTACAAATATAATGAAGACAAAACGTTCCTCATATTCGAGTTTACGAGTCTTTCAAAGAGAAAATGCGGCAAACGCACTAGTCATACAATAACGCTCTGAGAACAAATTTCTGTCATAAAGTCACGAAATAAAATACTCTCGCGTTACACACATACAAAAATGTGTTACACCATCAGGTTGTCAGAATCATCTACACCCAAAGGGTCTAAATAGTGAAACTCGCAGAAAAACGCGGCATCTTCTTGCAACAGCCTGGCTATAATTCGTCGGGCAGGCTGCAGGGTACTCTCCAAGTGTACTCGAAGGCTAGCCCCACCTAGAGGGTAGCTCAGCGACATAGAACTATAATTGAGTCTTGGTTTCCACTTGCGTATCCATCCAAGAGCAAAATTGGCACCTGCCACTCAGTTCAGTTCTATCAACCGATGAATTCGCTGGCTGGATCTAAAAGTATCAAGGAGAAGTGGGAAAGTCGCAGGTAGAGGATTGCGAGGAAGCATAACCGAGTGCATAGTTACAAGAGATCTTCTGCAGCCATCCACCGCTTCGCCAACGTGCTGGGCACGGTCCTGAAGCAATACAACAGCAGTCCGGCATCGAGGATCAGACCACAAATTTTCAACACCTGCGGACATTTTCTCTAGGGCCGCATTTCGCTCGGTAACCCGACGATCTTCAGCAGCAAAATCTAAAGAAGTGCCTACGAGGGCAAGAGGATATCATGAAAACAGTAGTGGAACAAAGAGAGAAAAAGATAAGTCGAAAGGAAACTTACATCGCAACATCTCGCAGGCGGATTCGATGATGCCAAGAAGGAAAGAATTGCATTCCTTGTGATGCAAAATCTTTGCCGTCAAGCTGGACACCTTATCATCAAGAACAGACACCTGCTTCGTCAAATTAGAAGTCTTGCTGGCTTTGTCAAATGCCATCTGAGCTTGGCGTTTGGCCAAAGTCAAGCGAGTTTCAAGATCAGAAATCCTTAAAGAGTGCTCTGCGCATTGACTGCATTGACTAGGAGGCGGCAAAATCGTCGAGTCGAAGGTGCGGACAGTGGAAGGAGCAGGCCCGCCAGTCAAGGGATCATTGGTATGCATCGACTGCAAGCCAAAATAGGAAGGAAAAACATTTGAGAGAGACAGCATAAGACTTCATACCCAAAGTAATATATTTTACATAAAGTGCAAAACCCTATGACTAAGGTTCTCAGGTTGCACGCAACTAAAGTTTGTTACATTCAAAAGGAGAAATCTAAAGCTACAGAGAAGCCAAGTCTACGCCACCTCAGCATCATGCTCCGTGGCAGAAGAAGGCATGGCAGTTTCCTCGCCAGAAGTTGACGGAGGCACCGGATCTTCCACCGCTGGAGGTGGTGCAGCAGAGGCCACAGAGGATGCCGAAGGAGAAATAATCGCCGCCAGTGCAGGCGCTAACTTCTTCGCTTTCTCGATGAAAACCTTCATTTCATCGCGGGTGCGGCCATGGGAAGAGCTCACCTTCTCCCAGTCGAAGTCCGCGCCATGAGCAAAAGAAAGCGCAATGGCACCCTCAACGCCACGCTTAAGAGAGAGCCCCTTTAGCTGGAGGATCGGGTCTTCAACTGTATCAAAGGATTTGGCAAGATCACCAAAGTTATCCTTCGGGACTTCTGCTTTCTTCTTCGGCCACAACCCGACGAACAACCGCGACAGAACGCGGCTAACCAACTCAAAAGTCTCCTGGATAGATATCCAGTTTTCTTCGAGTAGGTTAACCGCAGTCATCAGAGGATCATCGTCCGGTTGCAGGGACGATGGAGACACCCCGGTAAATCCTGCACGACATAAAGCAGACAGAAGAGAAAAAGAGGAGAAAAGAGTCAACAAGTAAAACAGTGCAACAGAAGTCGAAAATAGAAGACTAGGTGACACACTTACTTTCAGCAGCAGTAGACATCGTGTGAAGACGCTCCGCCACGGCTTGCTCTCGCTGGGCATGATCCTTGTTGGCATCAGCTAAAGCTTTTTCAGCTTTCTTCGCCTTACCAAGTGCAGATTTCTGCGATTTCTCAGCGTTTTTTTTAGCAATGTGTTGGGGATATACCAAATAGGTATACCAGCGACGTAGTCCTAAATCAGCAGGCCAGGGTGGCCCATCAGGGGTGGTATGGCAGATTCGCTATACCGGGCGGCCCAGTTGCTGAAGTTGCCACGGCGGTACTGGAGACAGGCCCATGGCGGATTGCTGATTGCAGGCCCATGGCGGGTTCGGAGACGGCCCATGGCGGATTGCCCTGTAGCACACGCAGAGGACTTAGTCTAGGACTCCAAGTTGTATCCGCTCCGGTACCAACGTGTAGCCCACGCCAGGCGCCTTTATAAGCCCGGCGTGGAGCAGCCCTTGAGGCAAGTTAGAGATTAGAGTCATACGGCCAATCGCATAGCGAAACAGCCAACCTCATCATTGTAATCGAGCACTTGTTGCCATATAGTGAATTATAGCAGCACGTAGGGTCTCGCCACCGTTGCGGGATCTGAAGCTGGGTAAACTCGTGCTACCACCGTCCCGGATCGCTCCTCCGTGTTCACCCCCATCCACAAACCGCCATACCCCTACCTCTATGGCAGATCTGTTGACGAAACCATGACACAATGGCCGCGGCATCATAGGCTTTCTGCGAGGCTCGAAGCTCCGCCTCCAGTGACGCAATTCGAGCGTTGGCCGTTGCCAGCGCAGCTACAGGAGAAGACGCAAGCGTGTTAGGTAAACAACAAAGGATAAGTACAAGGGACAAGCTGTAACTGGACGTCAAAAGTGTACCTTCGGAAGCTTTCGCAACCTTTAGGTACTCAGCACATTCAGTGCCCAAGGCGACGAATCTGTTTAACAAAGCCTAAGAGAACAGAGCGTGTAAGAGCGCAAGTGTATGCAAGGAGAATGAGTAAGAGAAAAGTTACTCACATCATGGGGGAAGCCACGGATTCGTGGGCTTCCAGAGAAACTTCAGGTTCTTTAGCCTTCTTCGAGCGCTTGGGGTTTCAGGGAACAGGAACCTTCTTTATAGAGGCCCTGGTAACCCTAGGCGCAACTTCTTGGACCGGGGGCTCATTGTCAACAGCAGGAGAAATTGAAGGAGTACCTGTAGCAGCTTTTGACGGCTCTTCGTCATCTCTACATGAAGGAAAAAAATTATGAGTAACACGACGGAAACAAGGCAAGAGAAATGCAACTGAGGAACTCAAATAAAAAACACTTACGATGCTAGGAGGTCGAAGTACTCCTCATCCTCTGCAGGAGCAGAGGTCTTATCAGCCGCTGCAGAACTCGAAGAAGCAAATTCTTCGACTCGCTTCCTCTTCTTGTCGACACCAGCATCTTCAGCAGGCGCGGAGGGAGACAATGTCGATGAGCTCGTTTCCTCTTCCGACTCTTCGGCGTCATCCCCGTCCTGATTATCGTCAGCCTCGGGGGCTTCAGATACAAATGAGGCAAGTTCAGCTGGAAGAGGCCCTGCCTCTGGAAGAGGAGGGTGCGAAACAAGGAATTGGTGACCCTGCGTATAAAATAAGTCAGCAGAGAACAAAGGCAAAGGTAAGTCGAAGCAAGCAAAAATCGACAACAAATGAAAGATGCATACCTCGGGTAAAGGGTGCACGGAGTCGAAGTAATCAGCGGTTAAGTCAGCAACCGCATGATCCTTGGTGAGCTTGGTAAGGCTCCTAACTCGCTTGTCGACATCCTTTTTCTCTATTAAATCTTCAGAGACGCGAGTAGGATCTTCCAAGCCAGAGTAATTCCAGAACTTGGTGAGGCGGTGCTGCAAGGGTTGAACTCGACGTTGTATGAAAAACGCCATGAGTTGGATACCCGATAAAGCTCCTCCTTGGCCTCCTTTCAAAGCTTGAATGCGAGATAGAAGAGGAAGAACTTGTTGAACTTCTGCATCTGAGGGAAGTGCATCCCATGACGCCAATTTCTTTACTTCCCTAGAGGCGTCACAAGGGTTTAGACCATATTGATCTTCAGGAGAGGCCTTGCGGTCTTTGATATAGAACCACTTGGTTCTCCACCCTTGGACAGACGCGGCCATGGAAAATTCAAGATATTGTGCCTCAGGACGCACCGAAACAATGGCTCTGCCCAGTTCGGGTTTTCTGCGTAAAGCAACATTGGGGCGGAGGCGGAAGATCGACCTCCAGAGGAGAAAATGGGGCTCAATGCCCAGGAACGACTCGCAAAGAGTCACGAAACACGCAATGTGCAGAAGAGAGTTAGGTGTGAGCTGGTGAAGCTGCACACCATAAACAAAGAGAAGACCACGAAGGAATTCGTGGGCAGGAAGAGAAAGACCACGGAGGAGGAAAGCGAGGAACATTACCTGATAACCACTCGGGGGGCTCCGGGATCCGCTCAGTACTGGGAAACTTGATGGAATCCTGGGCGGAGATGAGGCCATCTGCCCTGGCTTTCTCCACCTCCTTCGGCGTGATGGCAGAGCGTACGAACTTTGTGGAAGAGGAGTTCTTGGCCATGGTGTTCTTGGTGGCTAGGTGCTTCATGCGCATCTATCGCACCGCGCTCGGGGGCTATGCACGAACGGACAGAGGAGCAGAGATTAGCAATGGAGGCGGCAGAGGGAACAAGCTGGTAAATAGTAAATCCCCCACCACGCCCCTTATATAACTTCTGGGAGAAGGATCGTGGGCTGAGGCATGGCGCAAAGAGCGGAAACGGCAGCCCACTAACGGTCAAAAAATCATGAAAATTACAGTGTTGCCCATAAAACGGTTCGCACTTGTACAGAATGACGTGTTGATTAACGTCATAAAAAAGATGATATAAGAAAGAAGAAGAATGGCGCCGACAAATGCAAAATTATATGTGAAGGATTTTCGATTATAGCCTTAGGGGCTACTACCTTCAAAGATATCGAATGGAACTCTTTACTAGAGTGGGGGATGCGTATTCGACGACAAGATGTTATTAAAGTATTTCGAAGTTGAAGTATCTCGAAAGTTGCAGTATCTCGAAGTTGAAGTATCTCGAGTTGAAGTATGATGGACTACACTATATTATGAGCCTATACTCGACAAAGTGTTTTTCGACTATAGCCTCGGGGGCTACTCCCATCGGGAGCGCTGAGCGCGCACCCGACGATATTTCTTGGTAAAGCATTAGAGCTAGAGAAGTGCAAGAGTGTTACTCCCATCGGGAGCAAGTTTTATGGTTGTAGAAACCCGAATATTTTCAGTCAAAATTTGACTGCGACATGAGATTCTCGAGTTGCGTTATCGCAACGCGACTCGAATGTCGTGACTTGTCACGAAGGTAAGACCCCGGGATCCGTCCTGTGTGGCATGGTATACGCACATGGATGCGCTCTGCTGGTATGTATCCGTGTCTACGACGCGAAGAAAATCCTGGTGGACGCACTGGGTACCCTGAGAATCACTGGGATTCATTCTTTGTAAGTCCTAAATGCGGCAAAAGAATGGGTTTGACCGGTATCCCGAATTCAAGTCCAAGGGGATTGAATTTGAAGTAGGTGACAAATATCTGTTTCGGCAGTTAACTGACCTCTTGATCCGTCAGAGTTGTCAGGCTTGTTCATCAAGACCCCTTGCGAGCAGATTGTCATGAACATAAGTCGAAAGACCAAGTCGAAGATTTGAAGATAAGAAGAAGTCGAAGAATTGATCAAGTCGAAGATATAAAGATTAGAGATTCAACCCGAATCTGCAATTCTCGTAGAATCTCAGGGGCTACTGACAAGGGTATAGTCAATAGAACCCGTATGTTGAGTACCCCTGAGGCCCGTTAAGCTAGGCCCAATTGTAATGATAGTCGAATACGAGTCTTTACCGTATGTCAATATTGTAATCTGTATCGGACCCTACCCTATCCTCGAGACCTGGCCACCTATATATAGGGGCCAGGAGGGGACGGTGTAGGCCAGATTGAAAGCAAGCCAGGTTGAACACCTAAGTTTACTTTCGACATACACTTATTTCGACTAATTCTACCTTCGAGTTCATCTGACGCCCTATCTTCCCGATCCTAAGTCCTTCATCTAGGACATTTGTCGAGTTAACCCTCGTCCGGCGACTAGAGGGGGGGTGAATAGGCGCTAAGTCAATTTTTAATCTTTTTCAATTTTAAGGCTTGACACAAAGTAAATTCACTAGATGTGCAACTAGGTGAATTTCCTAAGAGTGGCAAGCATGCAAGTAAACAAGTAACTAGTAAGATACAAGTAAGGGAAAGAAATAACCGAAGAGTGGAGACCGGAGACACAAGGATGTATTCCCGTAGTTCCTTCCTTTTAAGGGGAAGTACATCTACGTTGGAGAGGTGTGGTGACACGGAGTCTACCAATGCCACAAAGGCTCACCTTGTTCTCCGGTGAGCAAGCCACGGAGGCTAGCTCGATTCCATTAAGCGGTGGTATTCGGGGAACCACGAATCCCTTACATGGAGCTTGGGGCACAACTCCACAACTCAATTGGAGGCTCCCAAGAATGCCACGGAGGCTAGAAACACCACATAGATGAGTCAATGAAGCACTTACAATACCTAGGGTTCCAACAAACCCTAGGCTCAAATCCTCCAAGCAAATGGAGGGGGAAATGAAATTCCTTCGGTGAAGATGATGGACTAGGTCTCCTCCTTCGAATCCTCAAAGGGATTCAAGTTCTATTGGCTAGAGGTGGAGATCTAGAGCTTTGGAGCTTGGCAGCAATGGAGGTGAGAGAGTGTGAGCCGCAGCATTGACTTGAGGTGGAAGAAGCCTTTATATAGTCCAAGACAAGGACTAGCCGTTGCTGCCCTTTTAGGCCAGAGTCTCCGGGATTGAGAGCCCGGAGTCTCCGGGGTAAGTCGCCAAGCTCGGAGTCTCCGGGCCAGAGACGAGCTCCTGCCAAAGTTTCTAGCCAGAGTCTCCACCCCCATATCTGGGGCGAGCGACACCCAACGAAAAAGGACCCCGGAGGCTTGGGCCGGAGTCTCCGGGCAGGAGACCCGGAGTCTCCGGCGCAGAAATGCCAGCAACATGAATCTTCAGATTTTCACCTACAATGAAGATTAGACTGAGACAAAATAGTTAGATACCTAAGTATTGACAACAAACACCGAAAATAGATTTTGCAAGAAAATGCTCTTTCAATCTCCCCCTTTTTGGTGTTTGATGACAATACTAAGGTTCAAGTAAAAGATCAACAAGAATAGGGTGAGCTCCCCCTAGATGTGTGCAACCTACAACAAGAGCTTGATGCAAATGCATACATACTAGACACAAAGCTCCCCCTAAAAATAATAGACCAAGATCATGTGCATCATACTTAGAGAGCAATATGAAGCAATAAGACATGACCATTACAATAAAGCACACCACAAGTCTCACACCATATTAAGATAGGTACCACAACGAAGTTCAAATATTTAAAGAACTAAGTACTAGAAGAGATCACAAGCATAGGCAAATGAAAGCTCAACAAAAGAAATGCTTGTGCCCGACCATTGCAAATCCCCGATAACATGCTAATAGAACTCTTCTCCCCCTTTGGCATTGAGACACCAAAAAGGGGAAACGAGCGATGCTACACGTCCCAACAAGTCACTCGTCGTCGTCCTCGTCGTTGCCCTCATAGGAAGGATCTTCATCGTCACCCATAGGACCCTTGCCACGACTGGAGGAAGACGGATAGTTGGGCTTGGACACTTCATCGAAATCTCCCCATTGGAGTGAGCTGCCCATCTCTTTGTTCCAAGCACCATAGCTGAGAGTATCATCTGAGTCTGAAGGAGGATGCTCTGGAGGAGGGAGGTTGCGGATAGCACGAAGGTGATCAACCATCAAGCCTTGGTTGTGAATGATATGCTTGTTCTGAATATAGATGTTGTGCTGCTCCTTGCGAATATACACTCCCATACAAAGCATGGTCCTCTTGAACCAAGAAAGTTTCTTGATCTCCTTGTTGACTTCTTCTTTGTTGCGCGAAGGAAAAGGCACATTGCTAGCATTCTTGCTTCTCCTCTTAGGTGGAGAAGGAGGAGCAGTCCAAGTTTCTTCAATTTCTTCCTCACCCTCTTCTCCTGTTGGGGATATACCAAATAGGTATACCAGCGACGTAGTCCTAAATCAGCAAGCCAGGGTGGCCCATCAGGGGTGGTATGGCGGATTCGCCATACCGGGCGGCCCAGTTGCTGAAGTTGCCACGGCGGTACTGGACGCAGGCGCTTATGGCGGATCCTTAGACAGGCCCATGGCGGATTACAGACGACAGGCCCATGGCGGATCCGGAGACGGCCCATGGCGAGTTACCTTGACGTACACGCATAGGACTTAGTCTAGGACTCCAAGTTGTATCCGCTCCGGTACCAACGTGTAGCCCACGCCAGGCGCCTTTATAAGCCCGGCGTGGAGCAGCCCTTGAGGCACGTTCTAGTCTTACGGCCAATCGCATAGCGAAACAGCCAACCTCATCATTGTAATCGAGCACTTGTTGCCATATAGTGAATTATAGCAGCACGTAGGATCTCGCCACCGTCGTGAGATCTGAAGCTGGGTAAACTCGTGCTACCACCGTCCTGGATCGCTCCTCCGTGTTCACCCCCTTCCACAAACCGCCATACCCCTACCTCTATGGCAGATCTGTTGACGAAACCACGATAGTTGGCGCCCACCGTGGGGCGAAGCGCATCTGGAGCGCGGATCCAGGCGGGATTCGCCTTTGCAGGCATCGGCGACACCGTCGCCATCGGGCGCGTCCTCTACGATTCCGGCTTCCCCATCATCCCAGCGGATAACCTCTGGGTGCCGGCTAGAGAAGACCCTGCTCAATTCACTGTCGTTCCGATTGGAGACATCCATATCTTCTTTGGAGAGACAAACCCTACCCCCGCTACGGAAACCAATTTCTGGCGGATCGGTATGGCTGAAATCCCCAGACGGACCGCTTTCGAGCTGGAAATGAAGAGGACTCATCTGACCTGGAACTTTCTAAGTTGCCCAGATCGGATCTGAAGAATAATCCCACCCAGCCCATCCTAGAGGTAGAGGAAGTAGTGGAAGACCGTTGTGAATCCGCCATGAACAATCTGGCGTTAGAGACACCACAGTACTGCCTTGTTGCGTTCGCAGGCATCACTTCGGGATCTACCTCCAATGGAGGAGAAGATAGCCCAGGTGAATCCATCCTTGAGGCACTTAACGAAAGTGGTGAATCGGATGACTGGGACAGCAAGGGCTATGATTCTGACCATTACGACGCCGCCATGAGGAAAATCGAGGCGGAGTTAGAGCAGCAGGCACTTGAAGAACAGCAAGCAGCGGCCAAGCAGGTGTTCGTAACGAACAAAGGAGATGATGCTGGGCAGGCAACTGGTGATCCGCCATCTCAGGCAGTCCACGACGGAGATGCCGGCAAAGAGCAGGATAACCCGCCACCAGCCGCCGATCCCGCCACGGAGCAACTTCCTGAGATTCACAGCGGACCCAGGCCTCTGCAACCCGCCATCCCCGAGGACCAGCACCCGGAAGACTTCACGACCCCGCTGGACAAGGTCATCTATGGAACTCTAGCAGATCCAATCACCCCTGACTATGTCAGAGATGTGAACGATCTCGAGAAGAAGAGGCGAGCACTCCTCAAGGAAGCAAAGCGAGTCGAGAAGATGGGCCAGCAGCTTGATGGCGACATTGCTAAAGCTCAAGACACGCTGAAGCGTGCAAGGAACATGGAGGAGAAGTATGTCACTCTCATCCAGAACCAGATAACCGAGGGAGGCGACCCGCAGCTGGTATGAAACCATGAGTTCACCGTACCAACAACGGAAACTCTGGCCAAGATGTACATCAAGAATCCGCCATACATGGATAAAAACCGCGATGAAGTCAGGGCTATGCCCATTGAAAATATCGTGGCCGCAAAGGAGCTATTGGAGCATAATAAGAGCCCAGCAGCCCTAGAAACGGCGGTGAAACTGATGACCAAGGCATTAGTGCAGCAGGAGAAGGCTACGTCATCACGACGGCTTGAATCTAATCCCGCGCTATGCAGGTCCAGCACTACCTCTAAGGCTCGGGGGGCTGGCAACCATGGTACGCGCCCTGACAACGAATCTCATACCGGATCCTCAGAAATCCGAAGAAGAGAAGCTCGCAACCGGGCGAACGCCATCCCAATATCCTCCGATGACAAACCAAATGGCAAAGGCCCACAGAGAAATCCATCGCCACCCCGCAAGAACTACCC